>JADBJO010000764.1:252500-260000 GCA_016801955.1 Conus betulinus | reverse complement strand
AGTTTTCTTTCTGCACGTTACAGGGCTCACAGTGGCAAAACCATCTCAACTATACATGCTGCCAGGCCCACAGACCCTCAAAATAATTTGCTTTCTGTATGCATGTTGCAGGGCCCCCTGCACGTGGTGTTGTGTAAGCGGACGGCGCGTGGTGCTCAAACCCATCAGCATCCTTCAGCTGTCGGAGGCTGAACGTCTGGCACTACAGAAACTGGCCTCCTCCAAACTGCAGACCATGGACCTAGGCTGTGCCATCGTCGTTCCCAAAGGTAGGCAGAGGTTCTGGGTTATCTCTGGCACTGACAGAACCATTCACGGTGGGAGCTTGCTGCTTCTGAATGCCATGATTACTGATCACGATCCAAACAGACATCATCGTCATCAAGAAAAACAAACAAAAATAGAAAAACAAAACAAACAAACAAAAAACGATACAAAAAAGACAACGTGTAAAAGCTTGTTGTGTGTGTGTGTGTGTGTGTGTGTGTGTGTGTGTGTGTGTGTGTGTGTGTGTGTGTGTGTGTGTGTGTGTGTGTGTGTGTGTGTGTGTGTGTGTGTGTGAAGGGGTGGGATGGGATGAGGGGATCCAACTTTTCCCCCTTCATTTAAAGTTTTTTTTTCTCTGTTTGGTGCCCCACGCCATTTTCCCACTCACCCCTCCCCCTCTTTTGGTTATAAAAAGCAACCTTCAAACATATTACATTGTCTACATGTCTTTTTGTCAGTGCATGGACAATTTCTTCGTGCTCATTGATATTGGGCGAACGTTTACAGGTCCCTCGGTTTTTGGTTGCGGTTGTGTGTGATACTCCTGTAGGCGTCTGTCATATTCCCTTTATGAGTTATGTACTCAAGAAAGTTTGTTCATAGAACGTGTAGCAAAATCACCTTCAGTTGTCATGGCTGACTCAGAGATAGACTACGCATACTCAATGACGCCAAAGAATTCTAAATTAACTAAAAGTGTATTTAAAAAAAAAAACAAAAAAAAACTCGAGATGTAATGGTTTTACACATCTCTATTTAACAATCTAAGTTTTAAAGACAAATATCAGACGTTTGCATCATTCTTCTATTTTTCTAAAAGACTTGAAGTCGTTTGCATCAGGTTGATTCCATTCAGATCCACTACCTCGTGAAATCTGCGATGAAAACATCTCTCGCACTATTTTCCAAATACATGCGAATTGTTAAAGCCTACAGTGAATAAACAGTGTGAAAACAGTAATGATTACAGTTAGAAAAAACGACAGTTATGATGTAAAAACAGAAACTTAACTTGAAAACAGATATTTTAACTGGTTTCAATGCTGTTCAGACATCCGATGAGTCAAAGGACAGAAAATAGCATTATGACTCCAGCAAGCCTTGTCCAGTGAACACAGTTTGTTATGACAGTCTCTCTCTCTCTCTCTCTCTCTCTCTCTCTCTCTCTCTCTCTCTCTGTACTCCCACTCTTCTGGGATACATATCACTGACTGCCATGGATTATCAGGTGAAGTGAGAGTGTGTGAACGTCAAACCCAACGATGAACAGGACACAGGATCAGTATCCTCACCTTTTGCTGACTGGAGTCCCATGGCGCACATTGAAGACACTCATCACTTCTCGTGGATCTGACTAGCTCCGCGCCTACCTCCTGTAAACGCATTAGCTGTCTGTTCACCACACTTCCCAACTAATAGTGTCTAGCTGTCGAGTCTTCAAAGACCTTTCAAAGAGAAATAATAATGAATCCGCCAGACAAGTGACAAACAAATTACCAGACAAAACACGACGCGTTTCGACCTCTTTGGTCCTCATCAGGCAAGGTAAACTACATTCAGAACAATGAAAACGAAACACGAGCAATCATTTATCCTCGTTCTTCGTTTAGATTGTCCTGGATGTTGTTTATCTTGCCTAAAGAAGACCAAAGAGGTCGAAACGCGTCGTTGTTTTGTCTGGTAATTTGTTTGTACCTTTTGTCGGGCGGATTGGTTATAAAAAGAATTGTTTCAATTTCTGCCAGTGACCTCACTTTGAAACTACTGTCGAGTTAAAACACGCACACGGTGGTTAGCCCATGGGCAAAGGCTATGTACAGGCAGCAGGCCGCCCTTGCTCAACAGCAGGCATGAAGTAGCTGGCATACGAAGTTAACCTTAGGGGGCGGCCCTTTCAGCTGAACAGCCATCTTGCTCGGAAGTAGTTTGTTACCCCCCCCCAGGCAAACAGGACTCTTAACAAAGGCAGTATAGCGGGGTAAGCGAGACGAGATACCAACCCCCCCACCCCTCTTACATCTTTGTCAAACCTAAATGTAACTCAAGCAGCCCTCAAGCAAAATGGTTGAAAGTCCAAGTCGACTCATCTGTCATATTGTGCAAGAAGTTCTGCTTCTAGTCTACGTCCTGTGTGCCTGACGGGAAGGGTTATCAGCTTTCGTAGTTAAGCTCAGTTTCTTCATGTCGGAGATCTCGTTTATGTCCGTCTTTGTCCTCTATATGTCTGTCTATCTATCTGTCTCCATCTCTCTCTCTCTCTGTCTGTCTGTCTCTGTCCTACTACTCTCTGTTCTCTCTCTCTCTCTCTCTCTCTCTCTCTCTCTCTCTCTCTGTCTCTCTCTCTCTCTCTCTCTCTCTCTCTTCTCTGTCTGTCCGTCCGTGTCTCTCGTTATACATGTGCGCACACAGAAACAAACACAGACACAGAGACACACACACACACACACACACATATACACACACACACACACGCACACACACACATACACACACACACACACACACACACACACACACACACACACACACACGCGCGCGCGCGCACGCGCGCGCGCGCGCGCGCGCGCGCGCGCGCGCGCACTCTCTCTCTCTCACGCACACACACATGCGCACATGCACATTTGCATACACGTACACACACACACACGCGCGCGCGCGCGCACTGCTCGCGCACGCACACACAGACACACACACACACACACACACACACACACACACACACACACACACACACACACACACACACACACACACACACACACATGCACACACACATACACACGCCTCCCTTCCTCTCTCTCTCTCTCTCTCTCTCTACTATCTGTATACACATACATACATACATACATACATACATACACATACATAACATACATTTCATACCGACAGACAGACAGACAGATATATAGATAGATAGGTAGATTGATAAATAAATAGACAGAGAGATAAATAGATAGATAGACAGACAGACAGACAGACAGACAGAGAGACAGGTGGATGGACGGATGGATGGATGGACAGATAGACAGACACCCAGCAAAGTTGTCTATGGATACAATGAAAGAAAAGCACACATGCACACAATGAACCCAGGGACTCTCTCACAAAGGAGGGGCGTTTAAACAAGCACACATGGCACAGCATGCTTCAATTCAAAACAGTGTTCTACTGTGATGGACATGCGCTCAACGCCCCCTCTCTCTGTTTTTAATAGATTTCAATTACGCAAATGCATGCGCACTTCATGTTGTGGAGCTGCGAGAAATACCCTGAAGGAATTTTGACGTGGACGTATAACCCGGAGACCTGACTGGCACAGGTATTATGCCAATGCTACGGACTAGTTTCCAGGGGAAAACCAAACAAACTACTACAGCTTAAGAAACAACATTCTTACGTGTCAATCAGCGTAGGATACGATGTCTGCACAGATTCTGGTGCGCCCTTTCCCTTTCGCTCTTTCCACTGTCATAACCTACAACCCTCCAGAATTTTTTCCTGGAATTTCTGAAATCAATTCCGAAATTCCGGTTTGATCGAGAAAAAAAAAGTGCAGAATTTCAAGATACTGTTGAAAATTGTAGAAATTGAAGGGATTAATTTTTTTTAATTGGCCGAGAAAGTGTTTCAGAATGAAATTCAAATATTATGTGAGTGTCGGCAATTATTTGTGATGGAAAATGCTTTTTTCCTTAAAAAAAAAAAAACACATTCCTTTATTTAAGTAGCAGAGGGTTAAAAATGAATTCATTTAAAAGCCAAATTTCATCCATCCACACATCCCCTCGTTCCTCGATTTTTAACACGAGAAGGCTGGCAGCCATGCATTGATCCCGTGGTTTCTTTTTCCTTGTTGTTGTTGTTGTTGTTGTTGTTGTTGTTGTTGTTGTTGTTGTACCTTTCTTTGATGAGTCATTCTCGTGTCGTTTCACCCCCAACCCCTACCCCCCTCCCTCCCCACATCCCCCCACCCCCACATCCCACCCCAAATCTCAACCCCTACCCGCTTTGCAATGTCAGCTCACCCGTTTCTTTCTCCCGTCTTTTCTCAGAAGCTAGAGATGAGTTAGTGTCAGTGTAACCCATAACGTGTCTTATTTCGTGGCACCCATAACGTGTTTGTGCATTTTGTTTAGAGTTGGAGGCGAGTTGCTCGGCAGTACGTCGTTCCTTTCCTTTTCTTTTTCCTTTCTAGAGGATGTTTTATTACAAAATGGCTACCAACCGTGCATCCCGAAGAGTCACAAGGTTAATAAAGACTGGGAATGTGTTGCTGGGAGCTGCAGATCTTGCTGCCAGACAGATCTGGATGTCAGCCAAATGATGAATGCTAAAACCTGGAAAGGATGTTTTATTACAAAATGGCTATCAACGTTGTGTCCATATTTCATTTCATAATGGCTACCGACATTGTCTCCCTCAGATTTGCAGGGTGAATAACTACCAGGAATGTGTTGCTGAGTGCTGCAGTTTTCTGCCCTACAGTTCTGGATGTCATCCAGACAAGGAATGCTAAACTCCATAAACACACAAACATCATGTCATGAAGAGGAACACAAAAATCTGGAAAACTACGCAGTAATAATAAAGTTCAGTAATATTGCTACGATGTTCAGCTGGTTCAAATTGTTCTTGAGTCATCATTGCAAAGGTAAAATATCGTTATTGTAATATATACTGTGCACAAAAAGAAATGCATATTTTTTTCTCGCTGAAAATATCAAGGAAATTTTTTGACAGAAACACATACCCCGTAAAGCAGGGAACTCTGTCCAGTGTGAATAGTCAGACATAATGAATGGACATAAGAGTAGATTGATGTCGTATTTCTTCCGTGGTTGTAACATTTTGAATGCTAAATGACGCATGAAATGACTGAAATAAAATATGCGTTTCTTTTGTGTGCACAGTATAGTAACACATGCGGTCTTTCAAAGGAGAGAGAGAGAGAGAGAGAGAGAGAGAGAGAGAGTGTGGATGTGTGTGTGTGTGTGTGTGTGTGTGGGGGTGTGGGGGGGGGGGGGGGGGGGGGCGGGGGGGGGGGGGGGGAGGGGGGTGCGCGCGCGTGTGTGTGGTTATTCATTATTTTAACCAATGAATGATTTTTCCACTCAAGAAATGAAATGTGAATGCTAGGAATGCCTATACAAGGATCCCATCGAGAGAGGAGACATAGGTTGACAGGGACACCGTATGAACGTCTCTTTTACCGTGAGGGAAAGGGAAAGAGCAAAATGGGAAAGGGCGAAAATGGGAAAGGGCGAAATGGGAAAAACGGGCGAAATGGGAAAGGGCAAAATGGGAAAGGGCGAAACGGAAAAGGGAAAGGGCAAAATGGGAAAGGGCAAAACGGGATACCTCCATGGAAACCTTCCTCTTTTTTTTCATGTTGCGCTGTTTCCGCTCATCTGTAACGGACTAATAGTCATCCTTGATGTGAACCTTCGTCGTCGGCCCGGGATTGAATATCATTATGACCTAACTGCCCAGTCTTTTTTTTTTTTCTTTTCTTTTTGTATCTCATATAGTGCTGACTAAGACTAAAGCTGAGGTAAGATGGTCCATTCATTTATGGCCTTCTTCACCTACTGCTCGCGTTTCTTCATGTCTCACGGCGAGAGAGAGAGAGAGAGAGAGAGAGAGAGAGAGGAGGAGAGAGAGAGAGGCGAGAGAGAGAGAGGAGGAAGAGAGAGAGAGAGACGAGACAGGACCAGACAGACAGAACAGACAGACAGACAGAGTATTTTACTACTGGACATGGAACTTTGCTCTCTCTGCATTGGAATATGAGAGATGAGAGAGAGCGAGAGGAGAGGAGAGGAGGAGAGAGGAGAGAGAGAGGAGAGAGAGAGAGAAGAGAGAGAGAGTGAGAGTTGGAGGATAGCGAGAGAGAGAGCGCGAGGAGAGAGGAGAGAGAGAGGGAGAGATGAGGAGAGAGAGTGGTATTTTATAGAACATAGAACTTTGTTCTCTCTGTACTGGAATATTAAAAGAGAGGAGAGAGAGAGAGAGAGAGAGAGAGCGAGGAGAGAGAGAGAGATTTTATCTAGGACATGGAACTTTGCTCTCTCAGTACTGGAATATCAAAGAGAGAGAGAGAGAGAGGAGAGGCAGAGAGAGAGAGGAGAAGAGGAGAGAGAGGGGGAGAGGAGAGGATACTTTATTACACAGAGGCCTAGGTCTCCCTGCATTGAGAATGGGGAGAAGAGAGAGAGGGAGAGAGAGGAGAGAGAGAGGATAGGAGAGAGAGGGAGAGAGGAGAGAGGAGAGAGTAATGAGAGAGAGAGAGGAGAGAGAGCAAGGGAGAGACGAGGACGAGAGAGGATTTAATTTTCTCTACGTTTGGGATATTAGAGAGAGAGAGAGAGAGAGAGAGAGAGAGAGAGAGAGAGAGAGAGAGAGAGAGAGAGAGAGTCTGAAAGGATATACAGAAATAAAACATCCTCGGCCGTTTGTCCCTTCACACCTTCCCTCCCCCCACCCCTCCCCCAACCCCACCTTCACCCTTCTTTTCCTGTAGCTCCGCCCTTCTCTCCTGTCGTTTCATTGAGAATCAGGGTATATGCTGTTTGTCCCGTTTCCCGCTTGGAGAGAGGTGGATATCAGAAATCCCATCTCCCCAGGCAGATTAACAGCATTGATCTTATACTTTGTCGATCTGGATGAGAGAGGCAGAGAGAACGGAGTGTGCGTGTGTGTGTGTGGGGTGGGGGGGGGGGGGGGGGGGGGGTGGGGGTTAAGGAAGGGGGGCGAGGGGGAGGGAGGGGTGTGGGAGTGGGGAGGGTCGGGGAGGCGGGGAAAGGAGCAATCGTTTGTCTCTCCTGTACAAAATGGTAGCAGCAGCAATAGTAGTAGCAGTAGCTATATAGCAGCAGTAGCAGCAGCAGCAGCAGCAGCAACAGCAGCAGCAGCAACAGTTGTACCACCACCATCACCCTGACACTATACACCCTTATCCCCTTCTTCTCGTAGACCACAATATAAGAACAGAACAGCTCTCTATTTAGACGGGCCGAACAATAATAATTGACGTTTTGCGTATGTACGTATTTACTTTATTTATTTATTTTTTTTAAAAAAAAAGAAAGAAAGAAAGAAAGAAATTGACAACGATGGTAGCAACAATCAGTTTTGTCTTGATATTTTTTTAGGAGGAAGGAGTGGGTGGGAGCGGATCAAGAATCCTTGAGACACCCACCCCCGCCCTTTCCCTTCCCTACAATCCGCCCCTGG
>JADBJO010000764.1:245000-250000 GCA_016801955.1 Conus betulinus | reverse complement strand
AAACGCAATGGCGTGCACCTCCATGAGTGATTGAAGGGCATTTAAAGTTTGCAGACCAGGGCTTTTGTTAGTTTTGTTGTTTGGGTTTTGTTTCATTTTTTTTTTTAATGTGTAAGTTTACACTCAGAGCTTCGGATGTACGTTTTACTTCGCCTTCGCAATTTTGGCTCCGAAAAAACAAACAAACAGATGATAAGATGAAAAAAAAAAAAAAAAAAAAAACTGTTTTACCCAGGCTCGGGCAAGGGAGTAAGACGAAGGGGTGGGATGGGAATGGGGGTGGAGAAGGTGGGGGGGGGGGGGGGGGGGGGGGGGGGGGGGGCGGTTGGGGCTTGAGCCTCCAGACCTTTGGAGATAAAGAGCAACCTTTGATCCACTAGGCCATTCCGGTCCCAAGGTTTGCCCGACTTTCTGTTGGCTTCTACCAACAATAATAAAGGAAAAAGGTGAAGGGATGGGGGCAGGATGGAGGGGAGGTGTGTGTGTGTGGCGGAGGGGGGGGGGGGGGGGGGGAGGGGAGAGTCTGCTGTCTTAACTTGATGAGCTCAGCTGACGGAAGTGGTTTGTTCCGTGTGTCCGGAATGAATGTTCTTCAGGAGGAGGAGGAGATGGGGGAGGGGGGGGGGGGGGGGGGGGGGGGGGGGGGGGGGGGGGGGGGGAGGCTGGAAAATTCTGGAGTTTCCACACACCATCACCACACCACCACCACCACCACCCCTTTCCTGGCCCATCCCTTTCTGGCCTTTTCTATCCAGACACCACACCACGTAACTTCCGGTTAAAAAAAAGGTAGCTCCTTACCTGTCAAATATTTAGGCTGAAGTATCTGACATATGTGCGAAACACGTATCTCTGTGTGTTACATTGTGTACAATGTTTCGGGCGTTTCGACACTCAATTCAATGTGATCTTTCACACACACACACACACACACACACACACACACACACACACACACACACACACACACACACACGACAGAGAGAAAAACTCTTTGTGAGGAAAAGTGGGTGTTGAAAGGAGAGAGAGAGAGAGAGAGAGAGAGAGAGAGAGAGAGAGAGAGAGAGAGAGAGAGAGGGGTTAGGATTGAGGGGGTGGGGGAGGGTGGAGGGGTGGAGGGTATGGGGGAAGGGGATGTGGAAGATGGAGTTTAGTAGACGCCGCAGTATTCAAAAACGCTGCATACCATGTCACTATCACTTCTGAAGTCGCATGGTTCTGCGAAGCCTGAGAACAATGGACAATGAGGTCACCTGAATTCTGACTCGAGTGGTAATGGCGAGCTTCCGTGTACCTTAACATTTCTTTCTTTTCCATTTCTCTCTCTCTCTCTCTCTCTCTTCTCTCCTCTCTCTCTCTGTCTGTCTGTCTGTCTGTCTGTCTGTCTGTCTCTCTCTCTCTCTCTCTCTTGGGATCAGACTTGTCGAAAATAGACGGCTTCTGTCAAGTCGTCAGTGTCACGTGAGTAGTATAGCGAGACGCGTCACGTGGCGTTTGACGTCATGATACGAAATGGTGCCATTATCAAAAACATGACTCCCCAAACTACAGAAGTCGAGAGGGACAATTTGGTGACTGTTCATGTTGTGGACATACTTATAAACACTTTTTTTTTTCCCACCTGTACCCGTCCGCCCAGACTGGTCTGTATGCCGTAGCGAACTCAACACTCTCCTTTCGCCACACACATCCTAGCTTTTTGGTTTATGGATGTACTTCGTTCTTCAAGGCTCCGAGCTGCTCGGTTTAGAGAGAGAGAGAGAGAGAGAGAGAGAGAGAGAGAGAGAGAGAGAGAGAGAGAGAGAGAGAGAGAGAGAGAGAGAGAGATGTGGGAGGGGGTGAGGTGTCGATGGTAATCTTCATTTCCAAGGTTAACAATGAAGCAAGAATAAGGGGTCTCGGATTCTTTTGGCCAGTTATGTCCTGTTCTCACGGTGACCTCGGTTTTGATTCTCTCTCTCTCTCTATGTCCACACCCTTGATAAGTTCGTGACGAGGTCGCCGAGGTCGGCGACTTCATAGCAACTGTCGTGGGATGGACGTGGTGGCGCCCTCTGGAGGGGTGGGGGGTGGGGGTGGGGGGTGGGGGGGGGGGCTCATTTACGCTGGCTCCGCGACATAGCAATCACTAAGGAGGAAGGTGGTCTTCTGTGTATGGTGGACCAGAGCAGGCACCAATGAACACCAGCGATGCCACTGGGTAGCAGTGCAGTGTCTCCTCTGGTGCGTAGCCGCCCGACGACGTTGACATTGATCCCTCCACCCCCCATCCCCCCCCCCCCCCCCCCCTTTTTGATTGCCGGTGCCAGAATGCAACAGGACAGGCCAGGGTGTTGGTGTGGGCAGGGCACGTAATCAGCGGGGGGAATAGGAATATAGGGATGTGTTGGTGTGGATGAGCGGGGTAGGGATATAGGGCACGGAATGAGCGGGGTAGGGATATAGGGTGTTGGTGGTGGATTGAGCGGGGTAGGGATATAGGGCACGGAATGAGCGGGGTAGGGATGTATAGGGTGGTTGGTGTGGATATGGGCACGGGAGTAGGGATATATAGGGCACGGAATGAGCGGGGTAGGGATATAGGGTGCTGGTGTGGAATGAACGGGGTAGGGATATAGGGCACGGAATGAGCGGGGTAGGGATATAGAGGTGCTGGTGTGGAATGAGCGGGGTAGGGATATAGGGCACGGAATGAGCGGGGTAGGGATATAGGGGTTTGGTGTGGAATGAACGGGGTAGGGATATAGGGTGTTGGTGGGGTCGATATGAGCGGGGGGAATAGGGGGTAGGGTGTTGGTGTGGAATGAGCGGGGTAGGGATATAGGGCACAAAACAAAATGAGCGGGTAGGGATATAGGGTGTTGGTGTGTGGAATGCGCGGGTAGGGATATAGGGCACGGAATGAGCGGGGTAGGGATAAAGGGTGTGTGGTGTGAAACGAGCGGGGTAGGGATATAGGGCACGGAATGAGCGGGGTAGGGATATAGGGTGTTGGTGTGGATTGAGCGGGGTAGAGATATAGGGTGTTGGTGTGAAATGAGCGGGGTAGGGGTAGGGATATAGGGCACGGAATGAGCGGGGAAGGGATATGGGGTGTTGGTGTGGAATGAGCGGGGCAGGGATATAGGGCACGGAAATGAGCGGGGTAGGGATATAGGGGTAATGAGCGGGGTAGGGATATAGGGCACGGAATGAGCGGGGTAGGGATATAGGGTGTTGGTGTGGACAGAGCACGGAATGAGCGGGGGTAGGGATATAGGGTTGGTGGTGTGAAATGAGCGGGGTAGGGATATAGGGCACGGAATGAGCGGGGAAGGGATATGGGGTGTTGGTGTGGAATGAGCGGGGCAGGGATATAGGGCACGGAATGAGCGGGGTAGGGATACAGGGCACGGAATGAGCGGGGTAGGGATACAGGGCACGAAATGAGCGGGGTAGGGATATAGGCTGTTGGTGTGGAATGAGCGGAGTAGGGATATACGGTGTTGGTGTGGGACAGAGCACGGAATGAGCGGGGGGTAGGGATATAGGCTGTTGGTGTGGAATGAGCGGAGTAGGGATATAGGGTGTTGGTGTGGACAGAGCACAGAATGAGCGGGGTAGGGATATAGGGTGTTGGTGTGACAGAGCACGGAATGAGCGGGGTAGGGATATAAGGTGCTGGTGTGGACAGTGCACGGAATGAGCGCGGGGTAGGGATATAGGGTGTTGGGTGTGTGACAGAGCACGGAATGAGCGGGGTAGGGATATAGGGTGTTGGTGTAGACAGGGCACGGAATGAGCGGGGTAGGGATATAGGGTGTTGTGTGGAATGAGCGGGGTAGGGATATAGGGTGTTGGTGTGGACAGAGCACGGAATGAGCGGGTAGGGATATAGGGTGTTGGTGTGGACAGAGCACGGAATGAGCGGGGGTAGGGATATAGGCTGTTGGTGTGGACAGAGCACAGAATGAGAGGGGTAGGGATATGGTGAGACAGGGCCCGGAATGAGCGGGGTAGGGATATAGGGTGTTGGTGTGGACAGGGCACGGAATGAGCGGGGTAGGGATATAGGGTGTTGGTGTGGACAGGGCCCGGAATGAGCGGGGTAGGGATATAGGGTGTTGGTGTGGAATGAGCGGGGTAGGGATATAGGGTGTTGGTGTGGACAGGGCACGGAATGAGCGGGGTAGGGATATAGGGTGTTGGTGTGGAATGAGCGGGGTAGGGATATAGGGTGTTGGTGTGGACAGGGCACGGAATGAGCGGGGTAGGGATACTGGGTGGACAGGGCCCGGAATGAGCTGTGTAGGGGATATAGGGGTGTTGGTGTGGACAGGGCCCGGAATGAGCGGGCGTGGCACAGAAGATGAACAGGAACATAGCAAGCAAGTAGGTGTAAAGTTTTTTTTTTTTTTTTTTTAGTCGGTAGTTGAACGAGAATAGGGCTAATAGTAACTAGAGAGCTACATGAAATTGACCAACAAACATACATTCAATCAGGAGCTGTTGCTAGATTGTAATTGTTCGTAACTTACTGCAAGGGACACCATCAACATAATTGACAATTAACTGGTCACAAAAAGATAAAGCTGAAAAAATTATAATAAAATACAATTTTTTTTTCAATATCAACGTCAGAGGCATTATTATTATATATTATTTAAGATAGATAGATAGATAGATAGAGAGAGAGAGAGAGAGAGAGAGAGAGAGAGAGGAGAGAGAGAGAGAGAGTTTGTTGTCAGCAGAGAGAGAGGAGAGAGAGAGAGAGAGAGAGAAGAGAGAGAGAGAGAGAGAGAGAGAGAGAGAGAGAGGAGAGAGAGGAGAGAGAGAGAGAGAGAGAGAGAGAGAGAGGAGAGTTTTGTTGTCATGGGAGACGTAGATTGGGGGGAAGAGAGAGGGAGAGAGAGAGAGAGAGAGAGTTGAGTGTGTATTTCCATAGGAGAGGAGAAGAGAGAGAGAGTCAGATGAGAGCACGTAAGTACTTCCAAGAGAGAGAGAGAGAGAGGAGAGAGAGG
>JADBJO010000764.1:237500-240000 GCA_016801955.1 Conus betulinus | reverse complement strand
GTATGCCCGAACCTCTTTTAAACCGTGTGTGTGTGTGTGTGTGTGTGTGTGTGTGTGTGTGTGTGTGTGTGTGTGTGTGTGTGTGAATGAGTGAGCGAGCGCGAGCGAGCGAGCTGGTTGGTTGGTTGGTTGATTGGTTAGTTAGTTAGTTAGTTAGTTAGTTAGTTAGTTAGTTAGTTAGTTAGTTAGTGTGTGTGTGTGTGTGTGTGTGTGTGTGTGTGTGTGTGTGTGTGTGTGTGTGTGTGTGTGTGTGTGTGATGATGCTGGTGGTGGGTTGTGGTGGTAGTGGTGGTGGTGGTATGTGTGTGAGTGTATGTGTGCGCGCGCAAGTGCGCGTGCGCGTGCGTGCGTGTCTGTGCATGCGTTTTCAGTGTTTGTAGTAGGATGCTTGTGAATGAAAAATACTGTATCCTGCTGTCCTTTCGTGTTTTGTTAGTATATTATTTAACGTGCGTAAGTGTGACCTTACCTTCATCCTTCTTCTTAGTAATGAGGGGGCGTTGGCCTTGGTAGCTGAATACATGAAAAGTCGCTTCTCTCTCTCTCTCTGAATTATAAAAAGGGTCGTTTCTCTCTCTCTCTCTCTCTCTCTCTCTCTCTCTCTCTCTCTCTCTCTCTCTCTCTCTCTCTCTCTCTCTCTCTCTCTTCCCAGCGAAGCACATTTTTGATTTTCTCCTATCGGAATGGTAGGAATCCTGAAGTGAAGTCCCCTCCTTCTCCAGGTCCCCCCCCCCCCCCCCCCCCATTCGCCCCCTCCACCACCACCACCCCTCCCCTCCCGCCCCCCCGCCCCTTTCCCCTCACAGTTCCGCTGGCTGCCTCTTGATTGCACGTGTGCAGAATTGGCCAATTAGAGCGTCGCCCCGAATGCCCATCTCTGTTTATCAGGGAACGGGATCTGGGGAGTTTGCGGTCGTTCCAAGCATTTTTTTTTTTTGTGTGTGGATATTTCAGCCTACAGTTTAAAACAATAGTAGTCGCGCACCCGTGTGGTGTGCCGTCCAAAAAAAATGTGTGCTGACTCGGTCTGTGTCTATGTGTGTCTTTCTCTGTCTCTGCCTCTGTCTCTATCTGTCTGTCAGTCAGTCAGTCAGTCAGACAGTCTGTCTGTCTCTCTCACAAACACACACACACGCTCACTCACATACTGTCTCTCTCTTTCACACACACACACACACACACACACACACACACACACACACACACACACACACACACACACACACACACACTCACATACTCTCTCTCTCTCTCTCACTCACACACACACACACACACACACACACACACACACACACACACACACACACACTCACTCACATTCTCTCTCTCTCTCTCTCTCTCTCTCTCTCACACACACACACACACACACACACACACACACACACACACACACACACCACACACACACACAGACACTTAGTACGCATGCCCACCAAACCAAACCCATTAATATTCTCAAGTCCATACCTAACGCAACGAACAGGAAGACAGAGACGGCGGTAGGGTGGGGGTGGGTGGGTGGGGGGTAGATGTTGAAAGAAGGAGCACTGAGGAGGCAGGGAAAAAAGGGAGGGACGTACAGTCTGGTTGAAAACAGTATTTTTGCACAAAATAGTAATAATTATACAGACGATGAAGATATAGTGCAACAAGAATGCGCCAAAATTCCGTCTTAGACAAATTCAGCCAGTTTTACGATCCAACAACTGTTCCAGGTGATACGCCAGTCTGTGAACTGCGTTCCACACCATCACTAATCCAGGCAACAGAGTCAAACTGGAATTCATTCCCGCTCACACACTTTCGGCGATCGTGGGTGGTGGAGAGGGTGGGTGGGTTTGGGGGGTGGAGTGGCGAAGGTACTGGGGTAAACCAACAACAACAAAAGCAAGCAATATGGGTGGAGCAGTGAGTAAGAGTTTGTGGTGAACCATTTCATTTACAAATTTTAGAGCCCTTAGAACGAAAAGTTGGAACAGGTCGGGCGAAGGTGACGCAATTTTTTTTTTTTCCATTACAAATAGTCCCCTTTTCTCAGTTACGGGGTCCAACAGGTAGATCTAGAGAGTCAAGTATTGCATTTGAAGGGCCAGGGGGGGGGGGGGGGGGGGGGGGATATCTATTGTCTGCATTACTAGCGCATTATTTCTTACCCATATTCTGTTGTTGTTGTAGTTTTATTCTCTCTATGATTTAACTGTTTTTAGCAAAACGACGGGTCAGAATTGCTTCGGGTGTGCTCGCCAGCGGCCTCTGTCCCATCAGCACGGCGGGATCACTCTCGATTAACGCGAACTCGGAAACATGCTTACCTCCCTTGCAGATTTCTGTGAACATCGTCTGTTTGGCCCTGCTGTTACAAACAAAGGTTTGGCGAAATGTGAGTGGACTAAACGAGATGTACGCATCTCCAGGCCTCCTTATCCGGACATTGGATTCAGGCGTATGTCGGACGTTTGCTACATGTCAATTATGGACCACAATGCCCCGACTCTTT
>JADBJO010000764.1:227500-232500 GCA_016801955.1 Conus betulinus | reverse complement strand
TTCTTCACTTTTTACACAAAGGTTGAATCTTCACTTTTTTAACACGCAGGTCTGGTAGTCAAAGAACGATGCGTCTTAGCTCATGGAAGACACTTTCTTAGAGACACAGGATGGATTCGATGTAAATGTAGTCTTAACGTCTTCCAATTCCATCTAGAGATGTTCAACATAACGTTTTTTATAGCGGATAAACAGAGAGGACGAAATAGCTGGTACATAGACATCAACATACCAACCATTTCGTACTTTCTAGTCGAGAATTGAAAACAGCATCTAGAGACGCAAACAGGAAGCGACTTGAGGAGTACACTTATTTAGTGGTATGAAAGATCCGCTCTGGTGTTGACCGAGGTATTGAAGATAAAGTTTTCTTCGTTTTTTTTTTTTGATCCGCTCTGGTGTTGACCGAGGTATTGAAGATAAAGTTTTCTTCGTTTTTTTTTTTTTTGCTGTTTTCACCTGCTGAAAACAAGCCGTGCTCTACTATTCAGCACAACCAGAGAATGTGAACTGATATGAAGAAAGTCCTGCTAGCAGGAATGGCAATAGTGAAATCAGTTTCATAATAAAAGCAAGCCTTTTGCGTCTGTAGCTGCTGTGCCATATGGTGTAAATCTATGTAATAGAATGCGACGCCATACAATAAATGTAAAGTCATGCATCAGAATGCATTGCTTTTGTGTAATGCCATCCAGTACAGTGTAATACCATAGAATACCGTGTAATTTAATTCAATAGAGATTAAAACCATAATATACAGTGAAATGCTATGCAGTACACATGTAGTGTGATGCTGTACAATAGAGTGCGATGCCATTTGATATGTTGTAATGCCAAACAATATAATGCAGTGCCATTAAGTATAGCGTAATGTCACACAATACACTGTGATGCCATGCAATACAGCATAATGCCATATGAGACAATGTAATGCCAACTGATACAGTCAATGCCATTCAATATAGTGTAATGCCAAACAATACTGTATAATGCCATGCCATACAGTGTAAAGCCATTCAATTTTATAAAATGCCATACAATACTGTGTATTGCCATGTAGTACAGTATTATTCGATGCCATACAGTGTAATGCCATTCAACACAGTGTAATGCCATGCAATACAAACAAACACGCTGTGATGTTGGTTTCAGGCCTTAACGTTGTAGGCATCTTCCGGGTCGGGTCTTCAAAGAAACGAGTGAAACAGGTAAGTGAACCTGTTGATTTTGAATGAATAAATGGATGAATAAATGATGGATAGACGGATGTATGAATAGGTGAAGGCTGATTGGGGAGAGGGTTACAAGAGTTCCAGACATCCACCACCCACCATGGTCCACCTCACTTCAGTGGGCCTTCGGCTCTGTTTTCACTCCATCCATATGAAGGTAGAAGCAGATATCATTGGCCTGAGGCCCTTTTCCTGCAGACATATGTCTACATCTTTCTAGAAGCATATCAGTCTTTATGTAGCAAAAGATAAAAATAAAGGGAGAAAAAAGAGACTATTTTGTTAACAGCTTCTTGTTCTGTTGTAAGTTTCCGATTAAAAAAAACATACACACACACAAAAAAAAAAACTTAATTTGCCCATTCGACTCACGTGCTGTGTGCATCATGATCTTAGCAAGGTAGCTAATCTCATTCACGTGCCACTTCTTTCGGGTTCTTATCAGGGTAAGTAATCCCAGAGTAGGAGAATGGAGAGGCCTTGGCCAACATTATGGTGTATGTGGTTCAGAGAGATGCGGTCTTTCCACTAGGGCTATGGGCCCGATGAGGACATGGCACATGTGCGATGGAAATGGAGGCAGTGAGGAAGGGAGTGAAGTGGGATGGAATGTGGAGGGAAAGCCGTCTGTAGCTTATTTTTTACTTCAGTGAGAGATGTCGAGGACATGCATTTTTGCGGACAAGTAGTAGGCCTAGTTCAAACATAGCAGCTTCCAAGCCAGCCTGCCTTTTCTTTCGTCACATGCGTTTTTTGCACCAGCTTGATCGAAATGTTTGTTTCATCTCTTACTAAAGTAATTATTTGACGCTTCCACTTCGATTTCCCACACATTCATCCACTAGTAAATCTTGTTCGATCCACTCAAAGGGCGAATTTGTGACACGTTGGTGTTGTTCGTTATGGTGAAAACATGTACGGCTCTTTGATTTGCTGCTTCCATTTGGGTTCACTCGTTTGATTGCCACAAATGACAACCTTTGCTGTATTTCAATCTATATTGAAATGTGAACACTGTTCCACATTTAGAAAGATGTCTGTTTATATCCGCTCTGATTAATGTATATGCACATAGCTCTGCGATGTTATTTTTTTTTTCCCGCTGGCGGTGTAGTTGCCGAGAAAAAAAAAGCCCGTTCAAAGTTAAACACACACACACACACACACCCACACACACACACACACACACACACACAACACAGGGAAACTAAGCAAGGTGATTTCATAAATTTACTTTGTTACACGCATGAGGTTTTTTTTTCCCCCTCTGATGCCACTTTTGTTTTGAATACTTTGCATCTTTTGCTGTTTTGTTTTGTTCGATGCCCCCTGACATTACATTACAACAAATCAACCAGCATTGCCCTGTCTCTATTGCCTTCGTGTTGTTGTCATGGGTTACCAGCTGAGGGAGGAGTTCGACGCGGGCCACTTGGTGGAGCTGACGGAGGAGCACAACGTGCACGATGTAGGGGCACTGCTCAAGGAGTTCTTCAGGGACCTGCCCGAGCCCCTGCTGACCCGAGACCTCTTCCTGCCCTTCGTGGCCACCCGCAGTGAGTCCCGCACCACTATGTCCCACTTTCTGTCCTTTCTCTCGATTTTCATCACAAAGAGAGTCTCCACTTGAAAACATAAGTTTCTGAGCACGGTTTTCTGCGACAATTGATGTCAGGTTGGTGCTCAAGGTCTTTACCCAGCGCGTTGGGCTAATGCGTAGGTCAGACATCTGCCAAGTCGTTGCCACGAGACCCTCTTCTTCATAAAAAATCATGCCAAGTGTGGTCTCAAAACTCAGCGGATGTGGTGTAGCGTATATGGACTAGGCCGCACGCAGTGACACCTCCTTGATGAAACTGAAGCTGAAACCGAGTGACAATTCTTCTTTTCAGCTGACAACACATCGCTCGATAAGGGCTGTCGCCACGCATGAAAAAAGGAAATACGGTCACAATCCTCCATCCGCCCAAGTCCTCCCCATGAGAATACAAAACTCACAGAAAAAAAATTGAAGAACAAGAAGAAGAGTAGAAGAAGGGAGAAGAAAAAAGAAAAGGAGGAAGAGGAGGAGGAGGAGGAGGAGGAAAAGAAGAAAGTGAACAAACCCAAACCCAACATACATGTCTACACACAACAATGTACCCCATTTAATAGCATAAAAAAAACCAGTGTACTGACGTCCTTGACTCGAAACAAAAGTAAGCCATGCTTAGGAAGTCAGCAACACCGTTTGATTTATCACCCCCCCCGGATAATGACAAAGCGCAACGAATTATTCAAAAACAAAACGGCCATACTGATAAATAACTGCTAGAACGGACATCCGGCATCCCCTCTGGATAATGACTTTGGTCTCATTACCTTATTTGGCATGTAAGGAGGATGAGAGAGAAGATGTGAATGTATGGACCTTAAAACTGATAGGGAAATTATTCACAAGTGACGTAATCTAAAATACACTCGAGGAACAGTAACTTTGACATAATTAAATCGTGTTGTTTATAGCCCAGCCGACCACGGAGACCTTTTATGGGCTACGTTGACAAATCACATGAAGAGGAAACGAACTGGAAGCACTTCTAGAGAGAAAGGGAACACATGAAGTAAATGAACAAGTAGCATCATACAGATATCGTTCTCACGGAATATTGTTTCAATTTTGTGGCTACGTAGCTCTTCATCTATTTGTTATTGTGATGTTGCATGCTTCATCAAGTGTAGTGTGAAACTTCTCTCTGTTCCTGTCGCTGTTGACTGATACCGATTTACATGTCTGATTTTCGCCGACACTGCACATGAGACGCTGTAGCGTACACGCCGTCACCGATTCCATGTGTGTGTGTGTGTGTGTGTGTGTGTGTGTGTGTGTGTGTGTGTGTGTGTGTGTGTGTGTGTGTGTGTGCGCGTGCGTGCGTATGCGTGCGCGCGTATGCGTGTGTGTGTGTGTGTGTGTGTGTGTGTGTGTGTGTGTGTGTGACAGAAATCAAAGACAGAGAAAAGCAGGCGGAAGCCATGAGGTTGTTGCTGACTTTGCTTCCTGTGGCTAACCGCGACACCCTGTGGGCGCTGCTTTCGCTTCCTGTTGACCGTGAACAACCACAGCGAGGACAAAGTGGATGACAACGGCCAGGAGGTAGGCTGTGAGCCACTGTCCCCATTCTGTTTCATACATTGTTACCTGTGGGAATGTCGATTAACCTTTCCTCTTCCCTGTACGTTGTACATTTTGATTACACATTGGGAACTTGTCTACTGCTCTTCTACCCTTTCTACATTGTGGGAAATCTTGTCTACTTCGTTTTTACCATCGTACATCATGGGAAAAAGTGTCACTCATTTCTACCCTCTGTACATTGTGGGAAAACAGTTTATTGCTCGGTTACTCCCTGTTCAGCATTGGAAAATTGTCAACTGCTCTTCTTCCGTCAATTTTTGTCAACAAGTTACATCATCATGAAAAACTGGGCATTGCTCGTATTCCCTCAATATTGACACCCCGTAACATCATCTTGGAAAAATTTTTACTTTTTTTTTCTTTTTTAATCTTATACACTGTGGGTACATGCTAAAAATTATCTACTGACCTTCTTTCCTCTATTCATTTTTACGTGCTGAAAACTGGCTTCCACTTACCTTCTCTCTAAACATAATAAAATGTTGAAAAAAAACTTCTGCTGCTTGTCTTCTTTATTTTGAACAGTGTTATAAGCACGCTTAGAAAACTGTCTACAGCTCTTTTGGGATCCCTCAACTTTGTACGCTTTTGCA
>JADBJO010000764.1:210000-222500 GCA_016801955.1 Conus betulinus | reverse complement strand
CAGCAAAGATTTGTTTTCAGTTCATTTCTTTTGATCTGCCGTCTTTTTCCATTGCACCAGCTGGCATATTGACAGTAACACTGCTGTAGGTTTGTCAAGAGAGGAAGAGCAATATCCAAGAGTGCAAGCCCTGCGTAATGATGGTGGTCTGGTCGCAAGGCATAAGGAAAAAAATATATCATTCGTTCTAGGATTCTCCAATTAAGCAGTTTGTAGGGCCTGCACCAATTCATTTAGCTTAAAACCTGCTTACAAACTCATGATTAGGCATAATCAGTTATGAAAGATAATCAGCTCTGGATAGTTTCTGTTTTTTTCTGAATTGTCTTGATGTTAGAGTCCCACAGCCTAATACCTAATTGGCCGTGAACAGTCTGGAATCAACCATGTCTAGCACACGGCATGACAGAAGGCCGAGCCCAATCCTCTTCCGTCGCATTAACCTTCTCTGAACTGAATCAGGTATTCATTTACAGCTGGGTGTACAGAGGAGATTTTTGAACGGTAAAAACCCGACTCTACGAGTGGTTCGAAATCATCACCCTCAGCTCCGCGGTAGAACGCGCTAACATCTGATTGCATGCACCTCCTGATCTGTGTTATCATTCGTCAGTGTGTTACGAAGCAAATGTGATAATAGTCTGCAGGCTTTGACAAGACAAGCGTACTGATGTTCTCCAATCGTTTTCTTATTTGTGAAGGACAAGAGTGCTCGTCTGTCATATTCACACTGATGCACCATGAAATGTGCAGCTGTCCCCAGGCCTTTCTTTTTTTTTTAATGGATCCTCAATAATGCTTTCCTACACGTGGCATGATGTCCAGCAAATGTGTTGAAGTCTAGATTCTGCTGCAGTTCTTGACAACTGAAAAAAGACACTGCGAGTGCAAGCGTGACTACTTAACATTCGTAGAGAGCTGTACTGTTTTTTTCGACCATGAACTGTTAATTCTTAAAAACTGCACAAACGTACCCGCTCACGTGTGTATACATATGTACACACACACACACACACACACACACACAGAGAGAGGAGAGAGAGAGAGAGAGAGAGAGAGAGAGAGAGAGAGATGCTTATTAGCTCTAGAAAGAATTGTTAAAAACGGTTTCACCTCTCCTATATGATTGGATTCTAGTCATATACCATGGTTCGATAGCTGTAGAAGCTGTCCTCCATCAGAGTATATATTACAACTAGCAACCTCCTTTATAACTACTAATGCTTGTGTTTGTCTTATTCGTCAACATATGCAGCCACCACTAGGATAACAGATTCTCTATCCGGTTTTCTTGGAGTCGTGTACGTTACATACTTCAAGAACAATCGTAATGCGATTCTGATCATGTGGCGACCACTGATAGTTCGGTGGTCAGTAGAGATCAGAATCAAAGATGCCCAGAGCACTGGGTAAAGGCTCTTTCATACGGCCAGTCCATGTTGCGGTTTTTTGATGAATAACTCATCGGCCTAAAGACACGGTATTCACGAATTCAGTGCCGTCATCTTTTGGTGAAAATGTAATGTGCTCATTCCATGAGAACTAATAATTGTTATATTTTGCTTGCTTTTATGTTTCTCTCAAATGTAATACACGTAACTGGCTGATCGTGAGTTTAAGGAAAAAAAAAATTCTCTGGAAGTGTTAATTAGATATTAAAATGGGTTATTCACAATGCCATTTCCTCCCTAGATTATTATCAAGTTTATCAAAGTTCTTAACCATTCTGGTCGAAAGGTAGGAGGACAAAGCCAGAAGATGTATCCATCATTTTCAAGCCTCTCCAAACACAAAATGTTAACGCTTCTGCTTCCACAATATCTGAAGCAAGCAGTTTATCCCAATCGTATCGTACCACGTTTGTTCAGCTTATCATAATCATACCTAAAATCAGAATCATAACTTGTCACTTAACCAGCAATTTGCGATGATATTGAAAATTAAGTACGATAAAACGAAAAAAATGGAATTCATATTTTCTCTTTGTACCCACTTGTGAAACTCACTCAGATGTAATTGACAAACTGGTTCTCGAACATGCCATGGGAAAAAAAAAAAAACCCCATCCCGTTAATCATGAGAAAACTCACGCTACCCACGAGACAACTTGTGTTAACCATGAAAAAACTCGTGTTAACCACGAGAGAACTCGCGCTAACCAAGAAAAAACACACACACACACACACACACAAAACAGCTTCATCTAAGAGAGAACCGGTTCTCTTCATTACGTCAAACGCGGCGAATGATCAGTCTTCCTTTAGGCCACGGAAGAGAATACAGCCTCTCGGAAATGATCAGTATGACGTGCGCGTGTTTGCATTCAAGGGTTTTGCCAGTTATATACATGTTGTGTCGTGTTAATGATAGCCAATGATCCCTGTTCCTTTTCCTGTTTGGCTGTTACCCATTGTGGAAAGTTCCCTCGGAAATGTGTCTTTTCAGGATTGTTTATTTTTGGAATGCATACGACAATAGGATGTTTTCTTATATGTATATTTATATACTACACTCGCAATGTCATATCATGTCTAGATAGGTCTATGTAAACAGAGTAGAGTTGCCGTGCTATAGTGTGCATGATCTGATTTTCAAATGGCACTGCCATTATTACGTCATCCCCGACACAGACACATGCCAAAAATGAAATAAACGAAACGTTTGTTGCCTACGTAGCTATTTCATCTATCAGGAGTAGATAACTGTTATCACACACTTCACGCTGACAGCTAAACAAGACTGTCCCGCCACAGTTAATCTCTTCGTTTTTTTTTACTTGTTTGTCACATTTTTTTTGTCTTTTCTGGAGAAGGCCTCGAGGGTCGAAACCCGATGCTTCCGTCTTGTCATTTGTTTGTTCTCTTCGTTTTGCGGTCTGGTGACACAACTTTTATTCTACATGCTAACCGAGAAGTTTGAACGGAAACAACCAACCACCCCCCCCCCCCCCCCCCCTCTCTCTCTCTCTCTCCCCCCCCTCCTCCCCCTTCCCCCTACACGATATGAAACAAAAGGAATTAAAAGTTGATGTCAACGGTCAGAATCTTGCGTGCACAGCTATGAGATTTGGCATCGATTGATTTTGTTCCTTGATTTATTCCAATATTTCCGTTTTTTTCTATGTTGTATAGTATGTTGATTTGCGTTACAGTAACATTGTATAAATTGCCATTTTAGCGTTTGTGTTCATCATAAATCTCCAAGATGGCCAATAAACGCTCACAGAAATCTCATGCATGTTTGTACGCTTTGTTTCTAGATGCGCGCGCGCGTGCGAGAGAGAGAGAGAGAGAGAGAGAGAGAGAGAGAGAGAGAGAGAGAGAGAGAGAGAGAGAGAGTGCTCGTCTGTATGCGAGTGCGTGCTTGCGAGAGAGAGAGAGAGAGAGAGAGAGAGAGAGAGAGAGAGAGAGAGAGAGAGAGAGAGAGAGAGAGAGAGAGAGTGCTTGTATGTATGAGTGAGTGCTGCGAGGATGCATGCGAGAGAGAGAGAGAGAGAGAGAGAGAGAGAGAGAGAGAGAGATATATGTGAGGGCGTGCATGCGAGAGAGCTTGAGAGATCGTTTAGAGAGAGAGAGAGAGCGTTTATGAGCGTGCGTGAGAGAGAGAGAGAGAGAGAGAGAGAGAGAGAGAGAGAGAAGAGAGAGAGAGAATGAATTTCCCCCATGCTGACGGCAGCATCTTTGTACAACAATAATACAACGGAAAACATAGTCGTATCCCACAATTAAATTTCTATCCTTTGTCCAACATTAAATACTTTTAAAAAATAATAAATAAATAAATAAAAACTGACAAGTGACCATAAAACAAATGGAAATACACAGAATAACGACACACAATATCTATGTCATGAAACCAGTAGTAACAACAGAGGGGAGAAACAGAACACAACGTTACGACGTCAGGGCATGGAGCCGGGTAGAGGGTGTGGAGCGGGGGAATGATGTGAGGAGGGTAGTTGCAGTCACGGGTGACGCAGCAGAAGCGGCAGGTGGTGCCCGCGGACAGGAGTTGGCGATCCGCATGGCTGCACACGCTTCGGTTCTGGAGTTGCTGGAAACTCTGGCAAAACGCCTGGGAACTGCACCTGTACACAACAGCACACCACAGTACAGTACACCATACCACAGTACACCACACCATATCACACCACACCACAGTACACCTCACTACAGCATAGTACCACACTGACTGAAAGGACAGAAGGAAGGAAGGAAGGAAGGAAGGCAGGAAGGAAGGAAGGAACACACAAATGATAATGAAAGCGGGGAATGTCAATGCCAAGCGTTGTTGATCATGGCATTGTCTCTTCAACAGAGGGAAAAAGTCTCTCTCTCTCTCTCTCTCTCTCTCTCTCTCACACTCACACACACACACACACACACACACTCTCTCTCTCTCTCTCACTCATTCACAGCCTCAAAAGATAATTGTCACAAAGCAATAATATTCAAATCCACTGGAATCAACAGTACAGTTCAAGTAGAGCCAAAGGAGAAAAATGCTATTTCTGATGGTCTGAGGAAATTAACAGGATTCTTTTCATTTTTCTTTCTTTCGTTTTTCTTCTTCTTCTTCTTCTTGTCCTTTTTTCTTTTCCATTCTACTTTCTTTAAACTTGGTGACAGTGTTCGCAGTGTCTTGTTTACTTCAGCTTCGCAGCCAGTTGTGGCTAGGTTCAGTCATAGCCACGCAGATTCAAGGGATATAAGTCATTTCTCACTGCAATGACTTTGCATAATAAAGGTTGTCTCTCTTTGAAAACTGTTCGTATCCGGGCTTACGTTTACAAAATTTACGAAAGATAATCAAGATTTGCGAACTTCTAGCTATAATTAAGATTTGCGAATTTCTAGCTATGTTGAAAAAAAAAAAAAAGAAAAAAAAAAAAAAAACATAACGAAAATACCTGAAAGAGTTGGTGATTTTCTCGTTCTGTTGTTGAGGAAACAATGACGGGCAAAATCTAAATCTAATGATTGATTCATTGATTCAAGTCGTCGCTTGTAGAATAGCACACCAGTTACGGGCACTGCGGATGCTGCTAGCTGATATACTCCCTAGGTTCCATTCTCTTTCCAGAATTTGATTCGTGTCACAAAAAGATTTCAAGATATCTGATGAAATATAAAATAACGATGATGATAAGAGTAATACAAGATATGAATAACAATAATAGATAAAAAAAAAAACACGACTCGTTATTTCATACAAAATTCTGACGCAATACAATGTGCGCCGGATGGCCCACAATTCTGAAGAAATGCAACAACTAGAGTGCTTCTTGATTTTAAAGGAAATTGGAGAACTACCGCCTAATTCGTCTTACTCAGAAAAGACATGATCCCGCTTGACAACGATAAAAGCTCTAAATGTTCTCAAATCCAATCCAGTGTAGGCCTACATACCCTCGAGTAATCTGCCGACCCGTGTCAGTCTCTTCCACTGTCGTCTGACACACTTGTCCATCCGGCACTGCGTCACGTGATTTCCCACCAGGCACAACAAGCCGCTGCACGAACTACACGAGACTGCAGACATGGGGGGGGGGGGGGGGGGGGGGGGGGGGGGGGGGGGGGGGGGGGGGGGGGGGGCGGGAGGGGGCGAAAGGGGGGGTTAAAAGTGAGGCGTCGAGAGGGGGGGAATGTGTGGGGGGGGGGGGTGGGAAGGGGGGGGGGGGGGGGGGGGGGGGGGGGGGGGGGGGGGGCGGGATAATTGTATAATTTAGTCATTTTAACAAGTCAGAAGCCAAAACTTTGGCTAGCTAATCTTTAAGACATCCCCTTTCCTAGTCCTCAACTCTCTCTCTCTCCGATGACACGCACCCCCCCCCCCCCCCCCCCTCTCTCTCGTATTTTGTGTTTCTGTGTCACTTTCTCCCATATTTTGGTTTTACATCCGGTAGGTTCCTTTCTCTTTATATTTCCTCTCAGAACTTTGCAATATCTGCTTCTCAATGCAGCTGTCTGTCTGTCTGTCTGTCTGTCTCTCTCAACGCTTATATACTTTTTGAATGCTGAAAAGGATAAATGTTCTGTTTAATGTACTTGAAAAAAAAAAGTGCCAGAAGCCATCATACAGAAGGGAAACTGTTTTATACATTTATACATTTACATCTAACTGTGAACACAAGTCTTACATCTAATCGAATATTTGATATTATGATGAAAGGTATGGTGAACAACAGCAGGTTACACGAGCGCTTAACTAATATCACATGTACAACTACAACGATGACGACAACAAGAACAACAAATATGTTTTGCTCATTTCTATTGATAACTTTAAAAAAACTAGTTCAATGTCTGCTTTATTTTCACCGCGCGTGCGCGCGCGCGCGCGCACAAACAAACACACACACACACACACACACACGCACGTATGCACGAACGAACGCACGTACGCAAACACACACACGTACACACAAGCACGTACGCACATATGCACGTACGCAAACATACACACGCACACACACACGAACGCGCTTGCGCAATGCACAGACACAGACACACACACGCACGCACGCACACTGATACACTCACAGGCACACACATACAAACACACGCATATTTTCGTACACACACACACACACACACACACACACACACACACACACACACACACACGCCACTCACTAGGCCCCAAAATAAGAGGTGAATATGTTGTTGTCTGTCCCGTTGACTCATTCGACGTCCGTGTTGACAGCAATGTTGTTATCGCTGTTGCTGATGTATTTGACGAACTACTAGTGGGCGCGAATGTGGGGAGGAATGTTGTCACTGCCGTCGTGGGCTGGGTGGATGCGACGGGCACGGAAAAGTTGGGGTGCTTGAGTTTAAAACCTGGTGGCAGACACGTCTGAACACACACACACACACACACACACACACACACACACACATAAACGCACGCACGCTTACACACATACATACACGCACGCACGCACGCTTACACACACACACACACACACACACACACACACACACACACACACACACACTTACACGCACGCTTACACACACACACACACGGTAGGAGGGAGGAGAGAAGGACAGAGAGAGTGAGGATGCGAAGGTAGTTGGGATTAATATGTTGTGGCTGGGAATGGGGGGGGGGGGGGGTGGGGAGGGGAGAAGAGGAGAGAGGAGGAGAGGGAAGGAGACTTTCGTTTTGCTATATTCTAATACAATTTCAATATAAATTCAAAATTTGCCCCCCTCCTTCCACATCATTTTAAACAATTCAACGATTAATCGCTAAAACTAAAGAACTTCTACTGCTGCTGCTGCTGCTGCTGCTGCCACCACCACCTCCACTACCACCACTACTACAATTTCTACTCTGCTGCTGCTCCCGCTGCTTTTATTACTTGCAATATATTTCTTGAAAAAGTAATCCGAATAATTTTGAATTATGTTTGAGGACATAGGGGTGTGTGTGTGTGTGTGTGTGTGTGTGTGTGTGTGTGTGTGTGTGTGAGAAAGAGTGCACGTGCGTGCGCGCACGCGCGCCCGTGTGTGTCTGTGAGTGTGTGTGTGTGTATGTGTGTGTGTGTGTGTGTGTGTGTGTGTGTGTGTGTGTGTGTTTTTCAGTCACAGACAGTAGCACATTAAACTAGAAACCTGTTTGACCGTGATGGAGATTTGTGCTACCCCGAGCATTCTTCCAGTTTAACTTTGTCTTTTTACTTTGTCTTTTTACCATCCAATCTGAACAACACAACAACAACAACAACAACAACAACAACAAGTCGGCCAGTTCAGACCTACCTATGTATTTATCAATCAGGAACTGAATGCACCCAGCATTGGTCTGTCGTACCAAGGTGGTCAGCTGGTCCTGAAGCAAATCTGCAACAGACGGTGAATCAGATGTCGTAAAACACACACACTATATCAACAGCAGATGTAATTTAGATACATTATCAGTGTCAAATAATAATGTTAAAGTCTACAACGGACATAATCTAAGCGACAATATTCATAGTAAAAAAAAAAAAAAGAGTACGTTTTACAGCAGACGTAATGAAGGTATGTTTTATATATCAAATAAAAACGTTGAAGTGTACAACAGACATGAATTTAAGCGACGATATTTTGGGAAAAAAAAAAAGTTCAGGCTGTAAGCAATGTCAATTAAAATGAAACGCACCGAAGATACGCGACCTGCAACAAATGTGAATCAACCATATTAGAATAAAAGTAACAACATGTATACATGATGGAATCTAAGTTCAGTCATCTAAATGGTTAAAGAAAAAAAAAAAAAAAGCCAGCATTTGGATTTAACACAATGAACTTTTCAAAGTTGAACCGTAGGAAAAACGTCCGGCGAACATCCGATCCGCCTCTCGTCCAAACTCACAGGCGCTGCTTGTGAATTGGACATCCGGCCATCCGGTTTCTTTTGTTGTGTGCCGAGGCAGGACAACAGAACTAATTTCAAAATTATAGAAAATCACATCGTAGGTAAAAAATAATGCCAGATTTGGAATCAGCGCGTCAAAATTAGGCAAATGACTCGCGTGGGACTCGTTTTGTTTTGTATTTTAATAAAAGTTACCCTTTTTTCTTTTCTTTTAATTTTCTGTCTCTTTTTTGCATGCATTTCATCATTGACGATTCTGTCTGTACCCTACTGTCGTTGACCCACACACACACACACTGTGTAGTTCATGAATGCAAGCAGTGCATTTTTTCTGTGTGATTGACCACATGTGGCGTGGTTTTCTTTTCTTCTTCTTTAAAATGACAAAAATCGCTAGATCATCCAAAACTGTTCTGTCCGCCATGATGCACACACATGTACTGTGAGGTTTCACCCAGAGTGTGTTGATTGAGAGGTACAGCCGCCTTCAGGCCGATCGTTGCGTGTAATAATACATCGGGTTTCCTCGGCCTTGGAGAGAGAGAGAGAGAAGAAGGAGAACAAGAAGAAGAAGATGAAGAAGAGGGACATTAAACAAACACAAACAAACAAATAAAGAAAGAAAACAAAGAGAAAGATAAAAAAAAAGCGTAAGAAAGAACGAACGACGAAAAAGAGAAATGGAGAAAACACAGTCAACAAATTAATGAGAAGGATGAAAAAAATTCCAAGAAAGAAATGAAAGAAGTAGAAATGAAAAAGGAAGGAGCAACTGGCCATCGTCGGTGAGGTAACTGTCACTTCTTTTTCTCCGACCATCCGCCGTCCCTGCACGTCACACACACACACACACACACATGCACGCACACACACATACGCACACACACAAACACACTCACACACATACACGGGCGCGCACACACACACGGGCGCGCGCGTGCGCACACACACACGGGCGCGCGCGCGTGCGCACACACATACGCGCGCGCGCACACACACATACACACAAATATTTTTCACACACACACGTATAATTTTCTCTCTCACATACACACACACACACACACACTTACATACACACACTCACACACACACACACGCACGCACACACGTACGCGCGCATACACGCACAGAATCAGACAGACCGATAGAGAGACAAACACACACATTTACATCTTCATCTACACCTGCACCCCCCCCCCCCACACACACACACACACACACTGCGCGCGCTTACAGGCTAGCACTGACGTACAATGTCGAATGATAGCCCAGTGTCCTAGATTCATCAAAAAAAAACAAAACAAAAAAAAAAAACAAACAAACAAAAAAAAAAAAACCAGCCTAATAGTCTAGCTCGTCTAAAAACTGCTCCACCAGCCCAGATTTGTCCAACTTTAACCCTAGTGGCCTAATTTGTCCAAGCCCCCCCCCCCCCCCCCCCCCACACACACACACTCCCCCCGGTCAAGATTGTCCAGACACAGCCTTGATAATCATGGTTGTCCAAGGATAACCAGTCCAGGAGTTCCAAGGACAGCCCCACATTTAGGCTGACTTTGGACAGCCCAGCTAGTCTAGGTCTAAATGGCGAAAGATAGTCCCACTAACAACCATATTCGGTTGTGCATATAAGCACATGCACCTGTCTCTTTGGATGGATACACATGTACGTTGATCTGTACAGGTTTATGTACATGGTTACATTAATGTAAGATGCGAAAAAAACAAAAACAAAACACTGGTCTCAGCTGCCCACGGACCGATCAGTGGTTAGCATTCTCCGAGGACAGCAGCCACACTGGCTCAAGCTGGAAGCGTATTTATCCTAATTGTTCATTCGTCTATGACAACACTGGAACACGATGGTAAAAAAACAAAATCGATCTGCTACCGTGATCGGCTGGAACCTTCTGCTGGTAGAAGAGCACCGTCTCTGCCTCCGTATTTCCTGGAATCGGAATCACATAATACACCTGAACCATTACCTGCATTTTGGTATTAAACAGAAAACACTGGTATACAGGAAGAAATGGAAAAATTCATATGTAGACAAAAAACCGCGGCACAGAGTCGTGGGTGGGTGGGTGGGTGGGGGGGGGGGGGGGGGGGGGGGGGGGACTGGGGGAAGGGGGAGGAGATAATCACAGCTGGTATGTCATGAGTTCGCACCTACATCAGAGGCAGATATCTGCAAGATTTGTTTAGCCCCTAGTTGGTTCCTGCTCCTAGCTGACGAGTGTGCTGTTGATTGAAGCAGAAAGACAGGAACGTCACAGGGGAGTTTTATCCACTAAAAAAACGAAAACTCTAAGGGTGTTGCTCAGATTTCCCAGATGCCTGCATTATGCCGGGCTGTGTCTGCACATCTTGGTCCTGGGTGAAGTCTGGGCAATATTAACGAAAGGAAATGTAAAATAGCATCCCAGTCATGTAGTCTCTATCCATAATGGACCTTCACAACATCATTATCGTCATTCTTACTGATCACGATAAAAACAATTTAACACTGTTAATGTGATCTCAGTTCTGATTTCCATCCCATTCCATACCTGCAGCGTGTTTGTATCTTCTGTGTCAGCAATGTCATGGATTTTGATTTTGTCATTTTTTGGGGGACGTGGTAGGGGTCGTCGTCAGGGGAGGGACGCACACGGGCGCTAGCTCAACAGCAACCCAACCATAACTCTTTCATTCCTACTTTTCTATGAAACATCACTTCCTCTTGTTCCTAGATTCTTATAATACGAGCATTCCCTTCATTCCTGGATTTAGAGAAAAAAAAAAAAGTGTAAAGTCAAAACTGCCGCGTATGCAGTAGCAAACCGGCCAGAATAGAGTGGCGACCACTTTCCCACTCTGTAGGGGCCGTCTGGCATCCATTCCATTCATAAAACACTGTCCCGCAAGCGATCTGGTCGTGACGTGTAACGATGACGTGATTCGCGCGAAGTTCAAAGCGCTTACCGCGAGAACCGATCTTCCGCGCTGCTGGAAGGAAGGGTTTCTGCAGAAAAGATTTCCGCAAACCGGAAATCCGGGTTGTGGGGATGTAATCTTGTCGGCAGTGCCCTGAGCATGTTGAATCAGACCCACCACATTACTGCACGCCACCAAACCAGGTCAACGGCGGCGGTGTCTCCTCTGGTGGGTTTCGTCATGATGATCAGATACTGAGAGTTTCCTACGGCCTGAGAGCGCTTGAACTCCCGACAGAAACAACAAGGCCGTGGCTGTGTATAGAGTAGCCGGAATGATCGGCGTGGGAGTGATCTCCCTTGAAGAGGAGCGGGGGGGGGGGGGGGGGGGGGGGGGGGGGGGGGAGGAGCAATAACAATAAGACACAACCAAAATGTATGTAAGTATGCACTGTTCAATGCTGGGAAACGTTCGGTTGTTTATGGACAATTAACAGTAACTTATCACTCTGTCCAGTATTTCGTTATGCATACATCTGAAAAAAAAAAAAACAAAACAAATGAAAGAAAAACGGACAAAGGTTGAGTGTCGACCATGGTTTCTGCTGAAGGGCTACAACGTCGTGGGACCAGGTCTATGTTCCCCCAGATCTATGTTCCCCCAGGTCTATATTCCCCCAGGTCTATATTCCCCCAGCGCTACTACTGACGTGTCACGCTGGTCTGAACCGCAAATATTACACACAGCACAGAAGTAATATTAACAAGGATTGAACCCCAGGTAACATAAAGGGAGGCACCTGATCCCGCATTAAAGTCTCACATACGCATGGGCAATGCGCTGCAAGGTTACTTCCCCGTTGCCAAGCAAACGAAAGAAATGAGTACAGCATTAGAACCCAAGATAAAGCGTTTTCCAATCGTGCTATCGTCGAAGAACTTGTTACTAAAAAAAAAAAAAAAAAAAAGTGAACAAAGGCCTGGGGGAAGATAGCCTTGAGAGAATATAGACCTGTGGGAATATAAACCTGGGGGAACACAGACCTCGGGAAATATAAACCTGGGGGAATATAGACATGCTCCTGGGGGAACACAGACCTCGGGAAATATAAACCTGGGGGAATACAGACCGGGAGGAACATAGGGTGCCTCCCAACGTTCATGACAATTCAAACTGAAATTGAAAAAACTATTAAACTGAACGAAAACATATCA
>JADBJO010000764.1:162500-205000 GCA_016801955.1 Conus betulinus | reverse complement strand
ATCACGCTCCGCCATGTTCGGGATCGTTTCCTGTCTCTGCCTCCTCTACAGCCCAGGCCATCCCTGGCCACAGACGTGTAAGCGGGCAAACCGTACGCAATCGTCTACATGCTGTTGAAGGAGGGCTCGAAGACCTGTCCGAGGACCCGTTATGACTCAGCGTCATCGCCAGGCACGACTTCAATGGTGCATGCAACATCTTCCCTGGGCTGTTCATCGTGAATAGAGACAGGTTTCATTCAGCAGCACGAATCACATTTCCTGCTGCAACGCCATGACCGGAGGAGGAGGGTCTATCGCAGAACGAATGAACGCTATGCACAGAACTGTGTTGATCAGGCACCTCCCCATGGTGGTGGAGGGGTAATGATATGGGGAGCCATCAATTTCAGTGGCAGAAGCCCCCTAGTACTGGTCCAGGGACGACTTAATGCTCAGCGCTACATTGCAGAAATCCTCCCGCCTCACGTTCTTCCACTCCTGGCTGCTCCTGGTTCCATATTCATGCATGACAATGCTCGGCCATACTCAGCCCGCTTAACACGACATTTCCTGGCTGCCAACAACGTCAATCTCCTCTTTGGCCCTCTATGTCACCGGATTTAAACCCAATAGAGCACATTTGGGATGAGTTGGATCGCCGAGTCCGTGCCCGAGTTAATGCCCCTACAAATGAACGAGAGTTGTTCCAGGCTCTTCAGGAGGAGTGGGACACCATTCCACTGCGCGCGTCATCGCAGTCTGCTGCGATCCCTGCCCAGGCGACTTCAAGGTGTGATTGCTGCACAGGGAGGACACACACGCTACTGACGTTCGAAAGGTGTGAGCTCTTCTGTAATGACTTTTTGGCACTGTTTTTTCAACAACGCAAAATCAGATCAAGACAAACATTCAAGACAATGAAAACGAAGAACAATCACTCACTCATATCCTCAACTTCGGTCGCAAAATGGACGTGAAAAAAAGCTGCCGAGAGGATAATTGTACATTAATTAAAGGAGCGCAGATGTGACGTATTTGCAGGCACGAGAGACACGTCATTTTGTGCCCAGGCTTGATCAAACGTGTTGCACTATAATTCAGTTATGGCCCCTGTTGAAATCAAGGGTCAGATTTAACGGGCCAAGGTCACAACAACAAGGCGTAATAGAATAAGCTTGTAAGCACGTGCGGAACACAGTGACAGGGAATGTAAACGAAATCCATCATATTAGAAATTCTTCAAACTGGAGGATTTATGTTGAAAGTCACAGCATGGAATAATGAGAGAGAGAGAGAGAGAGAGAGAGAGAGAGAGAGAGAGAGAGAGAGAGAGAGAGAGAGCGTGTATGAATGTGTGTGTGTGTGTGTGTGTGTGTGTGTGTGTGCGCGCGTGTGCACGCGCTCGCGCGTGCATGCATGTGTATATATGCGTGCGTTTTAACCGCTGTGTGGAGGCGGTCATTTGGGCCCGGCAGGAGGGAAGGCTGGATGGGGGAGGAGGGCGAGAGAGAGGAGGCCTTGAAGAGTGGGAGGTTAAGGGTGAGGAGAGGATGGGGTGGGATGGACGAGTCTGAAGGCGCGTGTCTGGCTTTGCATTATTTTCTGAAAAAAGAGAAATCCAAAAAAATCCACAGAAGACTCCCCCAAGGGGATGTTGGAGGAGAATGGACCTCTAGACGAAACGAACAATACCTCAAGGAAACGATACCCCTGTCAAAAAAGAAAAAAAAAAAATGCAAGTGAATCAATGACTCCACATCGTAGGCGCCGTGGAGCACACAACTACTAGCGGCAAGAAGCTCATACATGGGTTGAAAGCTGTGGTCCCGACCAAGTCCTCAGGATCAAACCGACGCTTGTAACATGCAGAGACGGCCGGCCATGTACGTTTCACATCTGGCGGCTGCTGTGACAGCGTTCATCCTACACGGACGGACCACCATGCAGGTTCGCCGTATTATCACCATACACCCACACCCATACCCAGAGAGAGAGAGAGAGAGAGAGAGAGAGAGAGAGAGAGAGAGAGAGAGAGAGAGAGAGAAGAGACAGAGCGAGAGAGAGATTTGGGCCATATCGCCAAGACTTGCCACACTATTGCTTTCCTAAGCAGCTGCCATTATATGATGTGGCGGCGTTTTTCGCGCAATCAGATTTATCACCGAGGCAAAGACGAGGCCACATTCGGTCCGCTCAGCTAGCTTTGCATCGTCTATCCTGGGCACCAGACGTCATCACAAAAACTAGTATTTGGACATGCTTGAAAACTGCAAATGTGTTGCTTACAAACCTGCAGCATCAGAAAAGACCCCCCCCCCCCCCCCCCTTAAAAAAAAACTTAACTGTTTTTGGTGTGTCATCTTGCGCGCACGTGTGTAAAGAGATAGAAGATCGTTTAAGGTGGAACTGCCCGTAAACTTTCGCTGCGTGCATGATTACATACAAACAACAGAGCGCACATCAAATGAAACGTAATAGTCTACTGCAGCATGTACAGACGAGCAAGTAAATAAGTATGTACATTACATACTAACAGAATGAAATGGCACACACGCGCGCGCGCGCGCGCACACACACACACACACACGGAGGGATGGAGATGACAACCGCACACAGGGCGATCGCGCGGGTATACACATGCACACAAAGACACACACCAAAGAGGACACAGTTTATTCAAATAAGGTATAAGTACTAAAAATCTTTAAAAGTAGACATGTTCAGATTATTTGCAAACGTAAATAAAAACAATTCCCATCCCCCCCCCCCCCCCCCCCAAAAAAAAATCAACTGGTAAGTTTATCCAACATTAAAATACAATTTGTGAATGTTTTGGGTGGTGTACTTCAGTGTGGTGTATACATATGACAACTGGAGAGAGAGAGAGAGAGAGAGAGAGAGAGAGAGAGAGAGAGAGAGAGAGAGAATATGTGTGTGTGTATTGTCAGATTTAAATGCGTTTATCAACATCGTTCAAAAAAAACTTACTCCTAAACGTGATTCATATTCGACAGTCACATCATCTTACCTACAGACCTCATTTATATCAGTTTAATCACAGTATCTTACTTATAAATCATTTCACACATAATCAGACTTGTCAGAGGACCCCTTATTTGAGGTCCACTTCGTGTCGTTTAAAGCCCGGCCGACCGCAGAGCCCACAGGCTGGGCCGCAGGCGACTCAACACCAAACCATGCACCTGAAAAAATGTAAAGAAAGTTAAGAATGATTCAAAATCGAGTCACATCGTGCGACGGTAAGACTAAACTAAAGCGACGTTGATCACCGATCAGCTTTGAGTCAGACGGAATGAAAAACGCCGATTTTTCTTTAAAAACAAAATCACATCAAGTTGGAACAAAATGTCTTCATGAATTCCGGTGTAATGGGGAAAAAAAAAAACCTTTTTGATCGTTCACCCCTCGCATCAACGCATCCGAGCTTGGGCGGGTCCCGTGGAAGATGCGCGTAATTAAAAACCAAAACGAATCGAGGAGAGTCTGTGTCCAAACTATCCACGTGGTGAAAGAACCCTAACCAAAACGAATCAAGGAGATTCTGTGTCCAAACTATCCGTGTGGTGAAAGAGCGCTGTATAAAAAAACAAACAACGGGGGAAAAAAAAAAAAGGCACCTTCTGTCAATGCTATAATTGCTTGAAATCTTGGAAACAAATCAGACTACTCGTCTTGGATCTCTTCTCTATTCTGGACTAAATCTACACATTTCACACGGGCAAAACTTGCGTTATTTATCACAACCTACAACCTATAACCACCATGTTTTCATGTTTTAATGTTCGAATATTTGTGTTTGTGAACAGACTGCCGTATAACATGAGAACAGTTCGGCTTGAATTCTGAAATGATTCACAAATCAGTTAATCGTCAAGCCGACCACTGATGGCATAGCAAGCTGAAAGAAAGTGGGAAGGTCGAGAAAGCTAAAACCAAGTCTGGAATAAAACGAAGTGAGTGTTGCGCCTTCTTTCATGTATGCCTGAACGAGATATCAAAAAAAAATCTGACGCGGTCATACATAATAAAAATACAAAAAGGGCCGACTTTCACACACACTTACAATATCTTGATTTTAAATTCAGGAATGTAAGGTCCCCCCCCCCCTCCCCCCCCCCCCCCCCCCCCCCCCCCCCCCCCCCCCCCCCCCCAAGACCGATATCAGATTTTTGGCGAGATCATGCGTCAAACATGTCACAAAACCCTCAATGACGTATTGCTATGCCATGACGTTGTAAGTTCGACGTCACGTCTACAAGTGTACGGACTCCTGCATCTTGACATAGCCGACACCTTCCACACCTCCAACTTCGGCGCCGCTGACAGGAGCCGTTTTCTCCCCCCTGCACGATGAAGGGCAGGGTGGTGGGGGCGTAGCGGCCAGTTCGGTTCTCCGGGTCCGCGGGGCCCCCAGGTGGGCAGCGGTTTGAAACACCCACGCTGAAACATACGGATGTTTTTTTTTTTTTTTTATCTTGAGTGACTCCGGTACAGGCTCAAACAGAACGATGCTGTCATTGCTGGAGATCTGGGTTCTGACTGAAAAGCCACCGTCGACAGATCAGAGCAGAAGTACGCCCACTACACGTTTCTTTTAAAACATCCCATCCCCCCCCCCCCCCCCCCCCAGTTTTAACTGTGATGACAAAAATGTTTATTGCTCATGTTTTCAATGCCGACGCAACACCTAAACAAAACGAGATTATAAAAAAAAACATGTCTCACGCGCATGCGTTTTAGACATTGCAGAAACAGACAAACGGAGAAAAGTGTATGCAGGGCCTATATACAAATTAACCAGGGTAGCACCGTGCCATGTGAACACCACATAGTTGACCTTAATCTGGGTTTCTAACAGATCCGTTATTTGTGACAGAAAAATAACATTGCATACAACAATCAACCCAAGTACATCGCACCATACAACAACAGCACACAGCAGACACACCCAACACGTACCACGCCATATCGGACCATCTGGACAATGCCCACGACGACGATGAGGGCGATGGGCACAGACACCATCAGCCACCCGATGCCCTGTGCCCAGTCTTCAAACTCGTACTGCCCGTAGCCAGCTTTGGTGTACTGGACCGCTCCGATGACGATGATAAACTGAGATAATAAGGATAATGAATTGAAAAATGGCAATGATAAAGTGATGCAAGAACGATGATGCCCGGAAAATGACAATATAACATGCAAAGATAAACACACAAACTTGATGATGATCAACTAAAACAGAGATGATAAACTAAAGCAATGACGAGGATAAAACAAAACACTGACGATGTTTTAACTGGGCAATGAAAAATAAACTGAACAAGGAAGAAGACGAACTGAAACAAATATAATATAATGAAACAACGAAGAAAATACAATTTAACGATGGCGATGATACTGACACAAGGATGATGAACAAAATAACTAACTGAAACAAAGACGACAACGTACTGACACAAAATGTCCATGATAAATTCATTTTCCGCCATAGGCGCCCATCTTCTTTCATCAACGGAACAAAATAATTCATATACATATTTGTGCAGTTTTTTTTTTCTGTTTTTGTTTTTGTTTCTATGGTCGGTTGTTACTGTACCAAGCCAGACACTCATAGCTTTCATGTGAGTTCACTTGCTCGATTCGCAGTAAATCACACACTCGTCTTGTCAAGAAAAAGCGAGGTCTTCTGTTTCACATCATAATTCATATAAAAGAATTTCTGTCAGAATGATCATCAACATGGTGCCTGCGAACTGCTTGTCTTCACTATGATTATTATTATTATTATTTTTATTTTATTTTTTTTTTTTTACTGTCCCATCTTCTGTGCCACCTCAGTGGCAGTTCATCCACGCCGCTCACTCCCGACGACCCGTCCACAGCCACAGCCCGGTCGGTCCCGCCGCAGCCCCGGCACCGGGCAATCCACGGGGAGCACTCAATGTAAAGTAGTGAAGAGGCAACCCACGGGGAGACACAGCACTGCTACCGAGTCACTTCAGTGGTGTTCAGTGGCGCCTGTTCAGATCCAACATACGCAGGACACCAACCTACTAGGCCCGCTACTGACGACAATAATTGCTTAGTCGCGGAGCCGGCGGAGGGAGCCTCTCCCTTTAGAGGCCGCCACCGGACCACGTCCGTCCAACGACAGCACAATGGACTCGCCGATACCGGTGACCCCGACGGAATCAAACCAAGGTCACAGAGATGGAGAGGACATCGAAAGTGAGGTCACCATGACAGCAGGGCATGAAGGGCCACAGAATTAAATGCCAGGCTTTTTTTGTGCTGATCGATGAGAATGAGGATAATGATGATGATGCTATGGATTTCCATTACGGTCTGGGACTGCATGACAGGGCTGTACTCTCTACGTTCCTTTCTTAATATATCCCGGCGTCAACTAGGCCCGAGAGATACAGACACCTGCAGTGTTGGTCAGGAAATCTGAGCAACACTCTCAGAGACGCATCCTTTAAGTGGATGAAACTCGACTGTGTGGTCCCAGTCTTCCCAAATGAGCCCGTAGCAAACTCAACTCTCGGTAAGTGCCGGTCGGGGCAGAAAAATCCCACATGACTCTGATGGGAATCGAGCCCACGACCTCCCAGCCGGGAGTTCGCGACGCTAATCACTTCGCCACGGCGACTGGTTGTTTCTTCATCATTTTTGTTTTGTGAGCCAGGGGTGCATTCGGAAACTCGTTCAGGCTCATGCTGGACAATAAAGTGACATCAAGTAGAACAGGAACTATGTTCACCTAATGGATTACTGCCTATGGCCATGCAGAAGTTTGGTAGTAGACTGTGTCCACCACAACTATTCATATCAAACCGTCTGCACTCAGCCCTCTGCTACCGATTTCTGTCGCGCACTCAGCTGTGTTGAACAAACATGCTACAAGATGTTCCAGCCCCAAACGCAGCTTTTCCTGTTAATCGACATGCTTACTTTCACTGTGGTTATGCGAGTGGTACTGTTACACTGATCAAAACCCCTAACGTAACCACAACCAAAGAGAAATAATCCTGATCACAATTTCATAGTTATTGCCGACGAATTAAAAAAAAAAAAATGTGCACGTGAGAAAGCAGCCAGCGTTTTCGACGACGCTGCTGTCTTTTAAGGTTCAAAAACAGGTGAAACTGATCAGTTGTCAATAATCGTGTATCGTAATTCTCAACGTTATGTAAAGAACACAGAGCCTAGCTGTAGCACTCTCCAAGGAAACGACTCTCCAATGTAGCCAAGTCAACACTGACTGGTTGTCGCGGTAACACAAAACAGGCTCCTGCGTATCAGCCTGCAAGGCAAAGCTTACTTTTTGCAGTAGATGAGAGACAGAGTGTAGAAAATGCCGGAAGAACGGTGGAAGGCTGAAGTAACAATGCGGAAGGAATGATGAAATAAATCTTAACATCTTTTTTGGAAATAACCAGAACAAACGAAAGAGTTCTAGAAACATTAGGAAGAGAAGCAGATACACGTGCGAAATTGCTGTAGAACAATGAAAGGATGAGGGAAGTCGAGGCACAACAGAGGAATGATTGTTAAGCTTCAGAGAAAAGTGTGGAAAGAAGATGGGTGAGGGGTGGAGGGTGGGGGAGGGGAGACTCACGCCAACGGCCACAGGAGTGATGACGAGCCACGTGGCCAGCCAGTAGATGTTGGGCCTGTACCCCCCCGCCATCATCTCCACGTCAGCACAGAAGTTCCTGAACCCTGCGCACCGACATCAGCGCCAGAACAACCATCAACTTCATCATGGTTTCCTCCATATGATCTGTTGAACAATATCTTACATGGTTACAGTCTTCCCGATTACTTTTGCTCCTGTCTATCTTTCCAAATATCCACACCCTCATGTGATCTTCGTTCTGTCTCTGCCTCCCGAATATTTAATATCTTCCCCCGCTTATAAGTACACACTGTACACATCAGAGGTCAACGGGTCACATAAAACATGACATCGCATATTAGAATCATCCATTTCAGTTTTTCGTAATTGTTTCAGTAAATGCTGTTTTCGCGCGTGAACTTTTGATGCTTGCACATGGAAATATTTATATGAGGGTTGCATGGGGCTTTGGAAGGACTGGACATTTGTAAGAGGAAAGAGACGAGACAGGGATTTTGGGCCCAGTCGTACTCACCGTAGACATACATCAGACAGATGATTTCAGCCAGAGCCACAAACATGAGGTTGTAGCTGCCACTGTACCAGTCCATCAGAGTCAGCACCCACATGCCGCCCTGAAACACACCCATGTCTTCAGACCTCAACACCTGTCAGTAGTAATGTCTGTTATAATGCCACCCTGAAACGCACCACGTCTTCAGACCTCACACCTGGCTCTACTGTCTGTTATAATGCCGCCCTGAATCACACCTTGTCTTCAGACCTCAACACCTGGCTCTACTGTCTGTTATAATGCCGCCCTGAATCACACCATGTCTTCAGACCTCAACACCTGTCAGTAATAATGTCTGTTACAATGCCGCCCTGAAACACACTTTCTCTTCACAACTCAACTCTTGGCGAGACTAATGTCTGTTATAGTACTACCCTGTCAGTAATAATGTCTGTTACATACACCGCCCTGCAAGAGATAATCTCAGACCTCATACCCGGCTATACTAATGGCCATTACACTGCCACCATGAACATGATTATCTCGTCAGACCTCATATCTGGCTGTACTAATGTCCATTATACATACGAACCCCGGACAAAGGTCACTTCTTCTGACCTCATAGATAACTGTAAAAGTATCCGTTGCTAAAACCACCCTTAAAAATGACCGTCTCCTACGACCTAATACCTGGCGATACTAATGCCTGTTACACGCACCGCCTTAAAAAAGAATCGTACTTGGCTCTGCTAATATATTCAACATGCTGCCTGAAAACAAAAATCTCCTCTCTCGCCTCATACCTGACTACACACACCAACATCTACTACATGTACCAGCTTGTTAAAAAAAAAAAAGTCTCCAGAGACCTCATATCCAGCTATACCAATGTCCGTCTTCCTGGTGTCTTGGTGGTGCGAGGGATGGTCGGGAGGACTCCAGTAAAGACGCCACACAGAGGAGTCGTCTTGGATCTGTTCTACGCCCATTCCTCCTACCCCACCCCCTCCCTCTCCCCTGTCCCTGACCTTGGTGGCCTGGGGAATGGCCAGGAGGAACTCCATGAAGCAGACTGCGAAGGTGAACAGCATCTTGTGTTTGCGCAGCACCCGTGGGAAGATGTCTGATATGCCGCTGATCACCGTCTCCATCATGGCGAACTGCCAAAACACACACACACACACACACACACACACACACACACACTTATACGTGCCCGCATACATGTACAGGGGTAACATGCATGAACATGCAAGGGTCCCCAGATACACAACATACCAATGCATACACGGAAGAGCGCACTCGCGTGTGCACAATACACATTAACAGGGGAGATTAAGGCGACATAATGCTCACCCACCCTTTCATCCCTAAACCACTAACTGTTGAGGGGAAAGAAATGTACAGAGTAGTAAAGCAGGAACAAGCTGAGAAACTGTAAAAAGAGAATAAAAGTAGCATGAAAAGAAGGGAAAGAGTCACACTTTACGACGAAAGGACAAAAGTTGCACACGATAAAGAAAATTACGGGAAACTTCGTACGCACTGGAGATAAATAGAGCTTGTTGAACGGGCCTCAAATATAAACCATCTGGCTGGGAACCACGTTAGAAAACAAGGTTGTCTAAAAAAAAACAACTCGATGCCCAACGAAACTTTTATTCCGGAAAGCGACAGAGAAAAAAAAAACACGAGTGACGGACACACGGCCCACAGACACACTGTCTGGCACGTAGACACACAGATCATACCTGACTGTCCAGACCCAACGTGAGGATCATGAAGAAGAAAAGGAAGGCCCAGAGAGACTGAGCGGGCAGCTTCGTGATTCCTTCGGGGTAGGCCACGAAGACCAGGCCAGGACCTGTTGACATGGCAACGCCGTGGGATGAAAGACACCTGAACTGTACCGAGGGTTAAACAAAGAAAAAGATTTGCAGCTCCTTTTGAGTGAGTGAGTGAGTGAATGAATATTAAAAAAAAACAAACAAAAAAAGAAAAAAAAAAAAAAACAAAGGAAGCTACCTGAGTTTGCCACCTTGTCGACATCTTGGTTGGTGACATGAGCCATGTGACCCAGGAGAGAGAGAAAAATGGCGAAGCCGGCGAAGATGGAGGTGCCACAGTTGATCAGGGCTACCATGATGGCGTCTCTGTCGGCATTAAAACAATACTGGTAAATTTGAGGACGGTTCCGTTCTCTCTCTCTCTCTCTCTCTGTCTGTCTGTCAGTCTGCGATTGTGTGTGTGTGTGTGTGTGTGTGTGTGTGTGTGTGTGTGTGTGTGTGCGTGTGTGTGTGTGTGTGTGGTGTGTGTGTGTGTGTGTGTGTGTGTGTGTGTGTGTGCGTGTGTGTGCGTACGTGTGTGCGCGCGTGCGTGCGTATGTGTGTGCGCGTGTGTGTGCGCGCGCGCAGTATGTCTGTATGTGCGCTCGCGCGTGTGTGTGCACTCTGTGTATGTGTGTGTGTGCTCTCGCACACATAGTCGTCATAATGGCGTCTTGTGAACACTATATACTGCGATGAGAGAGGCACCAGTGTATCCAGCACTGTATACAATAAACGGTGTCCGACGAGCAATATGCCTCTGCAAGTACTATTTTCACCACTATTGCCGCAGCTATCGCTACTACAAAGTGAATTTACTGCTTTTGCTAGGACTACGACTACTTTCACCACTGATGCTGCAGAAAATGCTGCTGCCGCCGCTAATGCTACTGTTGCTGCTACTAGCGTTGCTATCGTTGCTGTTGCTACAAGTGCTGCTACTGCAACTACTTTTACTGCTGCTGCTGCTGCTACACATTGATACTACTCATACTACAAGCTCCTCAACTAGATCTGTTGTGGTTGTTGTCAACTTATACACCATGACGTTAATGCTCATTATAGTTTTCACCTTGCCTGCCTCATCATTCAGCACAACGAGACATAATGTGAACATTTACCTGTAGCAGTTGTTATTGAATTTGTGTAACTGGCCATGGTCAGCAGTCCACCAAAGCCCACCCCCAGTGAGTAGAAAATCTGCGTGGCCGCATCTCCCCATACCTGATAAACACGCACATCCATAAACAGACACAAGCGCACGCATGCACGCACACACTCACACGTACACACACGCACACACACACACACACACACACACAAACACACACACACGTACACACACACACACACACACACACACACATCAAACTTTCTTGACAACAGTAATACCATCCCAGCCACTACCCCCCCCCCCCCCCCCCCCCACTTTCCCACGACTCAAACCCAACCATATATTTTCTTCCGTATTTTCTACCCATCTCCTTTTCGTTTTTTCTCTTTTTTGTTGTTGTTTTGTTTAAAAGTTCCTAAATCATTTGTCTCATTTTGGTTTCTCATTTGGGCTTTGTCCATCCAGTTGTGTGTGTGTTTTTTTTCGTTTTTCTTTTTAAAGGTTCACAAGAGAATGCAAAAACGCTGTGCAGCGTGGTTAATGTTTGCGGAGGGTTAGGAAGGGGTGGAAGACAGGAGAGTGGAGAGGATGGGGATGGACGCAGCGATGGGAGACGAAGGGGAACAGTTCTTCTTCTTAAGACAGGGCTTATAATGAGAGTGGGAAAGGGGAGTGCAGGCTTTAAGGTGGGTGGGGGGATAAAGGGCACCGGCCACTTCGCTAACACGGTTTGAACACTGATGTGTGCGTGGATTTAATGTGTCTTTTCTCTGGGTTCTTTTTGTGCCCTGTCTCCCCGAGGGGTACCTCACGTGGGTGAGCAGTGGAGTACTCCCTCCGCCATACACATCAACGTTACAGGATGGGTTTGGGTCCGTGGAAGGGGTTCAGTTCCTTATCTGGAGGGGTCAGGTAACTTTTGGAAAATGTGTTTCAAGGCTTGCGGCGTTTATGATCACAGTTACGACAAAACTATGAGCTTATATTAAGTAATGTTCTCAATAATATGAACCACATCTTTATTGTTGCTGTGGATACTAAGATATGTGCCTTCCTCACATGCAGCATAGGCATGACGTTTACTGTATGAATTCTCTCTCCCTCTCCCTCCCTCTCTGTCTCTTTGTTTCTCTGCTTCTCCATCTGTCTCGATGTGTTTTTAATGTGCGTGCGTGTACATATGCATATGTAAAAACCTGCATGGCAGAACAGTAAGCTTACTTTTGCATCAGCGAGTCTGTCCCAGTCAGGGATGACGTAAAACTTGATACCGTCCATGTAACCCTCCAACGTCACACCTCGCACCAGGAGGACGATCAGGATGACGTAAGGGAATGTGGCGGTGAAGTACACCACCTGACGTCACACATACCACATGGTGAACACATACAAGCTGAAAAAGCGCAAACCCAGTACGATGGACACATACCACGCTGGACACCGTGAACACATGCCAAACTGAACACTTTAACACACAGCGCTTTGAACACCAGAAACACAGGCTGCATCTAACACCAGGAACATAGAGCACACTGAACACCAGAAACACAGGCTGCATCTAACACCAGGAACATATAGCACACTGAACACCAGGAACACAGGCTGCATCTAACACCAGGAAAATAGAGCACACTGAACACCAGAAACACATACGACGCTGAGCACCGGGAAGGCATACCCTGTTGAACACTAGGAACACATTTCACATTGTACAGCGGGAATATATACCATATAAAACACCAGGAACAGATAACAGATTGAACAGTAGGAATAAAATACCATATTGAACATATACCCAACTGAACATAGGAATTCATACACACCGAACACCAGGAACAAATTCTACACTGAACAGTAGGAATATACATCACATTAAACACCAAGAACACAAACGTTTCCGAAGATTCGACTTCTTTTCAGCTTCAATTACTAGCCTCCATATAACTTTCCGGGAAGTTTTTATTTCCCCTCCCCGCCCCGAAATTCGACCCTTTTTGCTTTAACAAACGATTTTGTGCCGAGGCTCTCGAGACAAAAACTCAAGTTTCCTTTCACTCTGCAAGCCGAAGTTTCCTTCACCTTCCAGCCGAACATAGTGGCTTCTCTAATTCTGTTGCCTTCGTGTTCACGTAATTTTCGTTCTCCCAGTCCCCATCAGAACTTGATTTTCTTCCTGAACACGGACCTAGTTTACCTGCGTTGACGATTCGACTCTCCTCTCCCCGAGCCAGACTTTCTTCTAGTCTCCCTGCAGGCCTGAGACTGCGAATCATGTTCCAAACCACGTACGTGCTGTTGCTGTTCTCTTCACACACACACACACACACACACACACACACAGAGAGAGAGAGAGAGAGAGAGAGAGAGAGAGAGAGAGAGAGAGAGAGAGAGAGAGAGAGAGAGAGAGAGAGATAATCTGGCTGGCACGAATACACCACAAAGTGGAAAAACAGCCCATGGCTATGTCTCAACACCCTCCGTTCGATTGGACTCCGTCACCCCCCCCCACCCCCCCCCCCCCTACCTTGCCAGAAGACTTGACTCCCTTCATGAGGCAGCAGAAGACCAGGATCCAGGACAGAGCCAGGGTCAGCACCAGCTTCAGGGATATGCCTCCCAGGTCTTCCAGGTCCTCTGCCTCCTGCAGCCGCAGCACGTCGTGTCTGGGGAGGCAACACTCAGGTAGATATAACGCAGATTCAATGGACGGTACAGGTCTGCATGAGTACACTCAGAGTTCACGCAAACTACACAGTCGTGAGAGTTGAAATCAGGGTTCTTTACCTGATCAAGGTGAGAATTAAGCTAACACACTAAAAAGAGAAAAGATTTCCGTATTTTTGTTAACAGTTTGGTATAATTTACAATTACCATTGAAACTATATACATTTACGGTAGCGTAAGCAATAAGAAAGTAAGAAACCCACCTACGGTACTGACAGTTTTCTAATGTTAGTAAACGACCAAGTAACTGATATTGCAGGAAATGTTTTCGCAGTAATAGAAACAGAGTTGCGTGGTTTAAACAAAAAAATTATCCAACATCAAATAGGGATCACTATCTATTTTGTCTTGACCAAAATCAAATATATCTCACTACGTTTTCTGTAACTGGGTAAAAAAAAAAAGCCCGACAATCAAACTGTATGCTCTATATGAATTTGAAACCAAAGATAAACGATATTCTGCTAAAACGTACCACGAATACTTGTGATAAATGGAATATATCTCGATCTCTTGAACTTAGAAATAGGAATATTTTGCAAATGGGAAACTTTGGTCTGTAAAGACAGAACAGAAGGGATCTTTTGAAAATCGTTTTCATCAGTGTCTGCTGTAAGCTGCTCACTTACAATATGTCACTGCAGATGTAGAAGACTTGAACACAAACACATCACACTGATAGTGGGGAATTGTCTTCCTTGGCTAGCATCTGGACCCCTCGAACCTCCAGAATTCGATGTCGGAGTCAGCCTTGAGAGTCCGCAATCAAGAAATTCGAATTCGAATGACGTTGGCACTTAACATTAAAATTCCCATTTTCGCTGCCGCTCTTATATGTGGTCGTTCTGGTAGTACAGTATAGTGTACAATATGTTCTCTTCCACTTCCCTAAGATGGTAATCCCCATCTGCCTTATCACACTTGGCGTGTGTGGACGTAAAACCTGAATGCAACCAACTTAACTCCTTGATGGAGACAACACAAATGGAAGCGCTCACTCACCTCAGGTAGTCGGACGCGGGGCTGACAAAGGTTTTCATGCAGCTCCCGAAAAAGGACTCGTTACGGATGTGCGTGGAGTTGAGTTCCGGGTAGGTGTCAATACCTGGGTACATATCCGTCAGGTTGGACACAAAGATGGGGCTGTTCATCTTGTCTTCGATGCACGACACATTGTACACGTCATCTGCACGAACAGTTCAGTTATCATTACTGTCATTCCTGTTGTTATTGTTACCGTCATTATGCTCACATATGCATGCACATGCGCACACACAAAGTGCATATATAGTTTTCATCATGGGCGCCAACACACAAACAAATGTAAATAAGAAACAAAGTACGCGCGCCCTCTCTCGCGGGCCTCTAGCACGTTCTTTGCACTTAACGCATTTTGATTCGACATCGTCTTTGTATGTGTGTAAGTTGTGATGTTCCCTTAAAAATTCATCAAAATTAATAGAGGTAAACGCTCATAGGTTCAGCCCCAAGGCGCTCAATCCTACAGAACTCAGCAGCTCTGGACAGGTTCCAATATCATCACAAAACAAACCGTACATGAGCCGTAAACACCCAGCACACTGAACCCAGTCCCCAGAACTCAACTCCCTTTGAGTTCACCATCTATAGACTGCGCCGCAGTCTAAAAATTCATCATCAACTAACGCATCAAATACACGCAACTATGTAAAATGGATTAAGTCAAAGTCCTCAACCTCTTTGATTTACAAACTCTGGGTAATCTCCATCGCGTAAACTTCTACTACAAACCAATGCATTAAATGTTGACACCAGCATAATGTACAGAGGCCAGAAACTCAACCCCTTTATTTACTAACGATGGATAGTATTCATAGAATTAAAAGTCACCACAAACTAATGCTTTGTGTAAAGACAACCAATGTATTCAAGTCAAAAACTCTAAACTTCTTTGGCTTTTGTTAGATAGCGTCGATGAGTTTAAAATTCATCATAGACCAGTGCATTACGTACAGACACCCAGCACAATGGACAATGTCCAAGAACTTAAACACGCCTTTGGTTTACTAGTTTTGGTTAGTGTTCATAACTTCACGATTATTTACAAACTAATGCATTACGCACAGTCATCCAATACAATGGACTGAGACCCATGAGCCCGACCACTTTGATGTACAAAGTTTGGATAGCTCCCATGGTTTCTTCAAAATTCATTACAAATTAACACATCAAGTCTGGACACCTAATGTGGAGGACCGAGTCCTAGTAGTTCAACTCCTTTTGCTTGCTAAATATAGACGGCACCCATAGCGTCCAAATCCATCACAAATTTAGTTATTAAGTATATAATACCCATTACAACAGTCCGAGTCCGAGAACTCAACACCCCCTTCCCCTTTCGACTTACCAACTTCGGATAGTGTTCATAATTTCAGAATTCGTCTGAAACGGATGCGTTATGCATAAACACCCGATACACTGATCCGAGTCCAAGAACACAACGTCTAAAGTTTTCTTACTAGCATGGCGTACATAACTTCAAAATTCGTCAGAAACTGATACAACCAGAACAAAAAAAAAAATCTAGTACGAAAGCATCACCTCCATTAGTTCCATAGTTTAAAGTAATACCTTGAGCTTCAAAATATATCACAATGAAATGCATAAAGTATAAACACCCATTAAAATCGACCGAGTCCCAAAGCCCAGTCCCTTTGGTGCAGTATTTTTTAAAGCGTCCGCAGCCTCAAAATTCATCATAAATCAATCCATCAAATTTAAACATCCAGAATAGTGGACGGAGTTCTTCGACGCACTAACTTTGAATTGTGTTTATGTCCTCAAAATAAACGTAAAAAAAAATCCAATAACGTATAAAAGCCGGGTAGAGTGGATTTAATCCAAAAGCTCAACCCTCTGGTTCACTAACTTTGGATAGCATTCAGAGTCTGAAACAATTTTTAACAAGATGCAAAGCATATAAAACGTACTCCCAGTTTATCCTGAATACGCGTGATATAAAGAGGAAAAAAAAACTTGGGCTGGTGTAACCGTTAGTAATGGCTATTCTGGTAAACATCGGCCATCATCTGTGACCTATAATGAACATTCCTACAATATTTCATAAAGATTGGCCAAGAATTTTCTGAGATTTTCCATCAAGAAGAAAACCATTATGAGCTGTTAGTAACAGCTATAACGGTAAATTAAACATCGGGCATCATCCGTAACCCATAATGAACATATCTACAAAATTTTCAGAAATATCGGCCACGTACTTTATGCGATATTCCATGAAGAAGAAAAAACCGTTAGAGGCCGTTAACTCAATCAAGTCACGGCCACAATGGACGAGTCTGTCTCTCAGATCACACAATTTTTGTCAATTTAAGAAAAAAAATCATAAAAAAATCACCCCTTCACCAAGGAGGATGAAAATACACACATTGGATAGAGAAAAAAAAAAACAATATATTTATCAAAAATGCTTACCTTCAGTGAGGAATCCACACAGTTCACATATTTATGACAACTGCATAACACACAAACGATTTGACCACAAAATGCTTGATCCACTCAAAATCGTGTGATCGCGGGAACCGAGAGTAGGACAATTCAAATCCATATAAAAACTACTACAGAATACACGAAGAACGGTCTAAGGGAAGCAACTGCAAAAAAAAGGCCCTAAGCTGGTCCCTGAAACGAGATTTATCGCTCTTTACAGAAAGGTGGTATGATTTAATAATCGTCAAACTCTGTCGAAGTATGCGTCCGACACGCCTTCAAGCGATGGGAACAGTGTCGGAAACCCGCTTCCGACAAGACTCGACTGAGTTATAGCCGTTAATAACAGCTATAACGGTAAACTAAAACATCGGGCATTATTCGTGACCCATAATGAAACAAACCTACAAATTTTCAGGAAGATCGGCCAAGTACTTTCTGAGATATTCCATAAAGAAGAAAAACCGTTACAGGCCGTTACAGCCGCGAGTAACGGCTATAACGGGGTGAACTAAAACATCGGGCATCATCCGTGACTTTATGATGAACACACCTGCTAATTTTCACAAAGATCGGCCCAGTACCAAGATATTCCATAAAGAAGAAAAAACAGTTACAGGCCGTTACAGTCGTTAGTAACGGCTATAATGGTAAACTGAAACATCGGGAATCATCTGTGACCCATAATGAACATATCTACAAATTTTCAGAAAGATCGGCCCAGTAGTTTTGTCTGGAGCGAGTGGAACACATTTTGACCACGGACGACGGACACACACACACACACACACAGCATTTCTTCGTTCCCATTCTAAAGTACTCCCCTGTTCTATAAGAACTGTGAGTACAAAAATGTATTAAAATATGAATATCCGGTACAATGGATTGAGTCCTGAAGCCCAAGCCTCTAGTTCACAAACTTGAACAGCAGTCATCGCCTCAAAAATATTTTTAAAATGCCTGAAAACATAAACTTCCGAGTCCAAAAGCTAAATCTTCCTTAGTTCTGTATATCTGAATAGTGTTCATAGCCTTAATTTCTTGCAAAGCGTTTAAACATAAACAAAACCCCAGCTCTCTTTCGGTTCACTAACTTTTTTTTGAGATGTGCGTCAAATATAAACATCCCGAACGATGGGCCGAGTTCAAAAGCTCAACCTTTTATGCGTTCACTAACTTTGGACAGCACCCATACAATGACAAAAATGTATTAAAATATAACATTCGGTTGGGTGATTTAAGTCCAAAAGCTCAATCCTCTTAGGCTCACTAACTTTACACAGCATTCATATTCTTAAACAATAACGAAAATGTATCAAAATAATTATAACATTCGGTGCGGTGGATTGAGTCCAAAAGCTCACTATGGACAGCATTCATACTCTTAAACAATGACAAAAACACATTAAAATATGAACATCCGGTCCGATGCGGCGAGTCCAAAAGCTCAAAGCCTCTCCGGCCCACACTCACTCTGGATGGCGTCCATAGCCTCGGTCTCGTTCAGCTTGTCGAAGCGAGGGTAGGGTTTGTCCCGGCAGTTGGGCGTGGCCCAGGTGTCGTATTGGCAGCTGGCCCACGGCAGGTCCGTGTCCAGGTGGACAAAAGCCACTAGCATGTAGTAGACGGCATAGGTGATGATGACGTTGTAGTAGATGGACACCACGGCGCTGATCGTGACCATAGCGTAGCCGATACCTGCAAAGTGGCAGAGGTAGTATGCGAGGCAACTCGTATTAAAAAGATTTACCTTGGGTGTGTGTAACGAGCTTTAAATTGGTACTTTTTCCATCCCTTTCCCTCTCTCTCTCTCTCTAGTCTGAGTGTGTGAGTGAGTGAGCGCGTGTGTGTGTGAGTGTGTGAGTGAGTGAGTGAGTGAGTGTGTGTGTGTGTGTGTGTGTGTGTGTGTGTGTGTGTGTGTGTGTGTGTGTGTGTGTGTGTGTGTATATGTAAGCGTACACACTTGCGTGTATGTATACGTACGCGCGCGTGTGTGCGTGTGCGCGCGCGTGCTTGTGTGTGTGTGTGCGCGCGCGCGCGCGCGCTTGCCCGCGCGCGTGTATGTGCTTGCGTGTGAGAAAGCACTAAAAGACAAGCAGAGATTAGAATCAGTACCTACAAAAATATCATGGCTGCAACACATGGGTATGCAATCATGCGCTAACACGCGTACGCGCGCGCGCGCACACACACACACACACGCACGCGCACACACACACGCACACACACACACACGCGCGCGCGCGCGCGCACACACACACACACACACACACACACACACACACATTTGCCGAGCACTGACCTGCGAAAAAGGGACTCATCTTCCACACGGTGATTGGCCCTTCAGAGGCGAACTGCCCCAGAGCCAACTCCAGGAAGAAGAGAGGCAGGCCCGCAATGGCCAACATGATGATGTAGGGGAACAGGAAGGAGGCTGCAAAACGCATCATGTATCAATACGTTTCATTTACCGATTTATCATCTTCATTTTCTTTATAAAAAAAAAAAAAAAAAAAAAAAAAAAAAAAAAAAACGACAAAAATAAAATCCTCCCGACTTCGGTATCCACATATACTGCCTCTATCCCCACTCTGTCGCCCCTGATCTGGTCTCCTGTCTTCTGCACCCCTTTCCCAGCTATCACCATCATATGCAGGCTTGGCTGTATTACTTTGTTCACAGTGCATGGAGCTGATACACGGTCGGCACAACGACGACACACACATGACGCCGTCACCCACCTCCCCCATTCCTGTAGGCCAGGTAAGGGAAGCGCCACACGTTGCCCAAGCCCCACGGCATAGCCAATGCAGGACAGCAGGAAGTCCAGCTGCCTGGTCCAATATCCACGTTCTACCTGAAACACACGTCAACACACACACACACTGTACACACACACACACACACAATGACCATGCTTTGTGTGTGTAATGACCCAACAATGATAATCACAATAATAATAGGAAAAAAGCTAAAAAAAAAGCTTTTTTTTTAAAATGACGAGGCTAGTAACAAACACACGTCAACACACACCTGCAGTTCATGTGACCTACTGACCATGCTTTGTGTGTGTTTTGAACAACAATGATAATCACAGTGATAACAGGGGAAAAAAAGAGCTAAAAGAAATGACGAGGTTAATAACAAATACACGTCAACAAACACCCGAAGTTTGTGTGACATAATAACCACGCTTTATGTGTGTATGTGAACAACAATACCAATGATAATAACAAAAAAACAAAAAGTTAAAAGAAATAAGGTTAAAAACAAAGATATACAAAACATCCGAAGTTCAAATAACATAACCATGGTTTGCATCTGTGAACAACAATAACAATGATGGAAACGATCACAGAAAAAGTTGAAAGAAATAAGGCTAGAAACCATTAGTTACTTTTCAGTTGTCCCTGGGTACAAGTAGCTAAGAACATCACTTATCCACCCCAATTTCTATTTGCCTTCCCTAAGTAGATAGCTACCGAGTTTAACTACTCTCACAGCAATGACAGGTCAGCAGACATACTTGTTCGTATATGCAGTATAAATCTCAGAAAAAGAGGAAGAAATTGTTTTTTATTGTCTTGTGTGTGTGTGTGTGTGTGTGTGTGTGTGTGTGTGTGTGTGTGTGTGTGTGTGTGTGTGTGTGTGTGTTTACTCCCAGCAAGAACTGAAAATCACACAGGTCCCGCAGAGTGGGTTCATCTTGTTTTCGCGCGCTGACCAAGCCTGACAAGAGCGTGCTGCCGACGCTTTTTTGTTGACAGAACACGTACGTCTCTTCCTAGTGAGAGAACACTCTGCTGGGGTTCCATTCTGAGCAAAAGGTACGTTGAAGAGGGATTAAAGTGAAAAAAGAGATGACAAGCGTGCTGCTGATCTGCACTGATGATGACTGCTCAGTCACCCCGTCGCTGACACCGTCAAAAATTGATTACCCAACGGACAATTATGGAGAGCATATCCACTCAGAGGGTTTGGCTGTCACAGACAATCGGACGGGTAGGCATTTCGAGTCCCGAATAATGATAGTGACTACTATCCACGAAACTGAGGAACAATCATCATCTGCAGTGCAGTACCGAAGAACTCAGGACAATCTGGACTACAGTTGTTCCAGCTACTTTCCAAGGACCATCAGGGGCCGGAACAAACTCCCTTCGGAAGTTGCCCAGTCCCCCACGCTTGACACCTTGCCTAACTCACCTACACCACCCCCCTCTGCCATACTCCAACCTCTACCACACCCTCCTTGCTGTCCAACTTCAAACTCTGTTCTCCCTTTTTCTTAACGCTGCGCACCCCGAGTATATAACAGTAATAATCGGTGTTTCGATCGATGGTCATTACCGGAAGAAAAAGAAGGAGACTAAGAGAAGAGGGAGACCATAACAAGAACAAGCAGCAGCAGCAGCAAATAAAAAAAAAAAAAAAAAAAAAAAAAAAAAAAAAAAAAAAAAAAAAAAAAAAGAAAAGAAAAGAAAAAAAAGAAAAAAAAAAATGAAGTTCGAGATGTGATTTTCATTTCATCGTGCAACTACAGCGTGACTGGAAATATACAACAGCGTTGCATTTCTAGACTGGAGTTCTATCCAGCACTGTGGAAATTTAAGATTGTGGCTCAAAAATTAAAAGAAAGTTAAACATATCCAAATCAAAAGATTTTTTTTAATCATTCATGTACACACACTAACCATCTGTCACTATCACTGTCAGCAAACACGTTCAGACTCAGACTCTCTTTCTTTCCACACAACCACCGTCAAATGACCAGTCAAATCGGGGACCAGGGACACGTCATCGGTACAGCTCATAGGGGGTGATGCTAAGTTTACATATATATACAAAGTTTTTTTTTTTTTTTTTTTTTTTTTTTTTTCACAGCACATGATTTTTTTCCCTCGATCCTTGACTGCAAGATCGACAGAGGCGCGCGCGCACACAAGCACAGACACACATGCAAAGAACAAAGGAATGGCGAACCATGCTCAAAAGATATGTTCAGCTGGTGGGCAGACAGGTGTAATGAATTTTATCTCGAGTGATGAACAGCAGAGGCTGGGTAAGAATAAAAGAAAGGTACTGAAAAGGGAGTATTAAGATCCGTAGGAATGGAAGGGGAAAGACCAGAGTACAGACGGGGGGTGGCGGGGGGGGGGGGGGGGGGGGGGGGGGGGGGGGAGTTACAGTATTATTAAGCTGGTGCTGGAAAGAAGACAAAAGGTGTATGAACAAATGAATTAATAAGGGAGTAAACTCAGAAAACAACAGAAAAGCTAATGGACAAATGAAATTAAGTACATACGTAAATCAACTTGGAAAGTCAAGTAAACGAATAAGCAGTGGGGGCGCGATGAAAATTGTAAGTTAACTGTGGTAAAAGATTTAAGTATTGTAGTTGTTTCGCGCGCGCGCACACACACACACACACACAAACACTTGACAGAAAAAAAAATACATCGTTTCTTCCCCTACCCCCTCTCTTTTGCTTCCTCCCCCCCCCCCCCCCCCCCCCCCCCCCCCCCCCCCCCCCTCTCCCCCCCTCCCTCTTTCTTTCAGACAATGTCTTTCCGAGTTCACATCGAGAAGAACTGAAACTGATCCTGCCATGTTCCACCTCCCTTAGCCTACGTCCTCCCCCCTGCATCCTACCACCACCCCTTTCTCTCCACCCACCTTCTCCCTGTCCCTCTGTTGAAACGGCTTCCTCCATCAATGTGGTGAACAATTCATGTGAAATTTCCGGAAAGATTTCCTCTCGTAACCCCAGCCCCCCCTGGGTACGAGAACTACTTTCCGTCAAAACACTGAAATTAAACGAGAACTACTTTCCGTCAAAACACTGAAATTAAAGCTAAAGGTAATCAACGTTTCTTTATTATGTAGCAGCATTCTCATTTTCCGCAACTGAAAAGGTCTTGATATATGACAGATGGAAGTGTTTATATGGAAAGGGGAAGGGAGAAACGGAAAGAACATTTTCCACTTGCCCATTTTCCTCTCTTCCTGAATGTGTTCATCTCACAGCCTTACTGAAGAGTTTGCCGGATCATTTTCAAATCTCCGCCTGGAGATGACTCTTTTTTGTGTGTTTATTTATCATAAACGATGAAAAAAAGAAGAAAAAAAAAAAAAAGAAAAAAGAAAAAGAAAGAAAATCAAGGGCAGCTTAGCTGTGACAAAATCAAGTACAGTCTGAAATCCGAAGGAACTTTACAAGGCCATTAGATTTCCATAAAACAGCTTTCACCTTTGACTGGGAAAAGAGGGCAAGGTAGTAAGGAGATCGGAAAGACGTCTTTTGTACAACGCCTCTCACTTTCTATGTAAAAGAACTTTTTGCAAACGTTTTAAGGTCAGTTTGCTGGTCTTATTAACAGTGAAAATGCGTGCAGACTTGTCATGTTTGAGGATCCACGTCATTTCCTGCAACCACACATGCGTAACTGCCGGAAGACACATTTGTAAGGGGCGGGGTGAGCGTTGGGGATACGAAAGCAAATCGTTTCCTTCAGACCGTAGTCTACAAGTAATGTTATGAAGCAGAAATTCGGGGCAAACTAAGTTAAAAAGGGCTAATCTACGTGCGTATCAACTCAGAGCACACACAGACAAATTCTACACAGAAATTATCGTCATTAAATGACCGCCACTTACCGACCCGGCGAACAAGTCATGAACTAACCAGAGAAATAACAGGCAAGAGTTCCAAATAGGCTGCAAGTTTAGAAATCCAAGTTCAAATAATGGAAAACATGGATGCTTCATTAGCATTAAAAACTCCCCTCGTAAACACTGTGCACCTAGGCTGTTCGCGATTGATATCTTCTTCGCTGCACTTTCTGAAATGCCCTTGTGCCGATTTCTCTAAAACGTACTTCTTTCTGAAACTTCACTATTTGCTTGCTCGCTCTGTGTGTGTGTGTGTGTGTGTGTGTGTGTGCCTAGAACGCGCTTGCTTTGCTTCTGGAAAGATGAGGTCAGTGATTAGTGGCAAAGGCAGAAATACCGAAAGTTTTGGCGCCCGCTACTAAACTACATTTGATAACGCCCCTTTAACACTAAAGAAAACACGACGGAGAGAAATCGTCATGCAAGACGAGTGTCAAAAAATAATTCTTGCCCACAAATCTCCTAAACAAATCGCTACAGCAGACTTACCTGTTCATCCGCCATCGCAAAGTGAACAAGGCACACAGATGCGTCGTCTGATGGTACGAGGGGAGAAAAAAAAAGTCCAGCACTTGAATATTGTGATCTTCACTCAACTTCTCACAGAAACTTTTACTTCAAGATGGAAAAGATCGTCTGCCGGTCCAAAGAATCTAACGGAAGATGCGCGCGCACGACATAGCTTTGAGTATATTCACGCCCACCCTCCACCTCCCTCGCTTCCTTCCCAAAATCTCGTGGAAAACGTGACATCATAGTATTGCGGATGAGAAGAGAGAGAGAGAGAGAGGGGGGGGGGGGGGGGGGGGGGGGGGGGGGGGGGGGGGGGGGGGGGGGGGGGGGGGGGGGGGGCCCGGTGTGTGTGTGTTGTGAAACGGCATTTAAAAACGCCGACGGCTGTTCATATCCAGAAGATATTACTATTTTTTAGTGCATGGGTGGGCGGAGTGGGGGTGGGTGGGGAATAGGGGCTGAACATTGTTCGAAAACGGTGTCTTTTTTGATCATTCGTTTTTTAGAGGCAACATCTCTCTTGTCTGTGTAGGAAAACGAAGTAAGATTTCCGACAGTTGTAAGGCGAATTACAGATAAGATTGTTTTACAGTTCGTCTTCACTTTTCATTTACCTGTTAGCACGCCGTGGGAGGGAGGGTGGCGAAAAAAAAAAAGGAGGAAGGTTCCCCAACTGGGTCAGCTCGAGCTGTGTGTGAGCTGAATGTGTTATAGGGAGAGGGCCGACAGGTGGGGGCGGTGGGCGTTCGATTGCTGGGTCTGGTCTCTGTATTGAAAAACCTGCCATTCTCGTTGCCCCGTCGGACCCGGTCAGTAACCGACTCATTCAGTTTTTCTGCGTACGTTTCCCTACGTTTTCTACGTTCATGTGCGTTCCGCGAATCTTGGCCGAGTAGAGAGGAGTGGAGTGGGGCAGAGTACAATAGCGTAGGGTAGAGTAGGGGTAAGGTTGGGTAGAATACAGTAGGTAGAGTAGGTAGGGTAGAGTAGAGTAGAGTAGTAGTAGGCGGTGCTGGAAAGGACAGAGTAGAGTAGGTAGAGTAAAGTAGGGCAGTGCTGGGAAGGACAGGGGAGAGTAGAGTACAGTAGAGCGGACGAGACTGGAGTAGAAACATTTGCTACTTTGAATTCCTTTTTTTTTTTCCCCAACTCGTTGATGCTGATTCGGTCAACGTCGGGTAGAATAGAGAAAAAAGCATTCAGAATTATTTGTTGAGCTTCCTTTAGAGAACAGATCATTTTCTCTTGCGTGAAAATGTGAAAAATATTGCTGTATAGCATAGTAAGACATAGTATATAATGAAATACAGTAGAGCATTGCATAGTACAGTATAGTATAGTGCAGTTATGACATTTACTGGCTGAATGGTTCAGACAATTACAGTCCAGTATCATCAACCACAGTCCAAAGATGTCCTAAGTCCTACCACGCGTGCCCATACTCGGCAGAAGGAACTGCCGCTCACTGAAGTCCATCCTGATGCCTTCCATCCACCCTGATCCGCCAGATGAGTCACCAGGGTCATTCCAATGCAGAAAACGTCAGTGTGTCATCTGCGACAAACATATTGTAGCAACGGACAGAGACTCTTCAGTCACACTACTGATGAGTCATTCAGACACAGACACAAGTTTACGTATGTTATCTATCTCCTATACTGTAATACCTGTAGGTTCACACAATACGTGGGACAGACTGAAAACTCTCTAAAACAACGTTTTTATCTACATAGGTCTGATATCCAAGCTAAAAAAAAGGAACCCTTGTGACAAAACATTTTAACCTGCCGGGCCACACACTGGATGACCCCCGGTGTCTCGGTATTGAGAAGGTAAAGTCTGATCTCCTCTGCAAGAGACTTAAGAGCGAACAATTTTGGATCGACGAACTATGCACTCTGACACCAAATGGGCCTTAACACAAGGGACATAACATCAGTGTGGCAAGCAGTGTCATCCAGTAGAGTCTCCCAGTAGAGTGTGCGTGCATGTGACCTGTTGTTTTGTGTGTCAGGAAGCACTGTACTAAGCTGTAGAGTAAGTTAAACATCAATTCGACGACTACTACCTCTCAGACTCCCTCACTCCTCATTTGCATTTTGTTCCCACTCATTCACACTTTTTCACGACAGAGTACAGCAGAGAGGGAATCTCATGAAATGCAGGACACAATCTCCATCCCGCCCGCCTACTACACTTTTCCCCTCCATCCCCCCCAACTACCCCCCCCCCCCCCCCCCCCCCCCCCCCCCTCCACCCTTTTCCATCACTGTGCCCCTTTCTTCATGTTCCCCCCCCCCCCCCTCCTTTTGCATTTTGTTCCCCCTCATTCACACTTTTTTCACGACAGAGTCACTGTGCCCTTTCTTCATGTTTCCCCCCCCTACCCCCCCCCCCCCCCCCCCCCAGGTTTCCCCCCCTTCCCTTGGTCACTTGGATGACGTCTCCTGGCAGGACACCCAATTGCCATCCCGCCTACTACACTTTTCCTTTTTCTTTTTCCATCCTCCCCCCCCCCTTTTTTCCCCCTCCACCCTTTCCCTCCATCACTGTGCCCCTTTCTTCATGTTCCCCCCCCCCCCCCCCCCCCCTCTGTTTCCCCTCCCCTGGTCACTAGGATGACGTCTCCTGAGGCAGCAGAAGAGAGACTGGAGTGACTGTGAGAGAGAGAAACGACTAGAGAGAGAGAGTTTGAATGTCGTGAATGTGTAGGTCCACCGTCTTCACCCCTAAACAATATTCTCTATCCCTTTCCCTTTTCACCTCACATCCCCCAGCCTCTCCTGCTGTCTCACCCCATTCTCGCCCCACCCCTTTCCGTTTCCTCCAATTCTCTTTCACATGCGTCATTGTTGTGATGATGACGATGACGATGGTGATGGTGGCGATGTTGGTGTTTAAAATTTCATTTTCGTTTACTGTAAAAACTCCTTGTGTGTGTGTGTGTGTGTGTGTGTGTGTGTGTGTGTGTGTGTGTGTGTGTGTGTTATCATCATCATCATCATCATTTAAGGATCAACCGGTAGACATGACACCCATTCTTGGTTAGGGTCCTTTACAACAACAACCCCCAACCCATCCCCCCCCCCCCCCCCTTCCCCCCTTACCCCCCCCCCCCCCCCCCCCACACACACACACACACACACTCCTTTCTCCTTTTTTCTTCCTCATCGCCCCACGATTTCTGATCTTTGCCTCATCATGCCCCATCCCCCCCCTTTCCCCCCCCCCCCCCCCCCCCCCCCCCCACCTTCACCCTTACCTCAAAACCTCTGTCTGGTGTTGATAACCTTTGGGCTTTCATACTTTTCAGATTGAATCTTGATTCGACCCTTGTCTTTCCAATTCGCTTTGTCCCGTATGTGACACTGTGTGTGTGTGTGTGTGTGTGTGTGTGTGTGTGTGTGTGTGTGTGTGTGTGTGAGAGAGAGAGAGAGAGAGAGAGAGAGAGAGAGAGAGAGAGAGAGAGAGAGAGAGAGAGAGAGAGAGAGAGAGAGAGAGAGAGAGAGAGAGAGAGAACCCCTGTACTGCTGAGCAGGGCCCTGAGATTTGAAATGCTGGATTCTGTTCTTTTTCTGTACTTTTCTGGTTTGATTCGTTTATAGTTAGTCCAGTCTCAGTCTCTGCGAGCGACATCCAGCTCCAGATCGGCAGTCCTCTAAGTGTGAGCATCAGATACCACCTCCAGAATTCTGTATTTTTTAAAACAAGTCTTGGATGATGGTGTCAAAAAGAAAGTGGCTGAGAACGAATGACCACAGGACACAAAGTCTTCTTCAACTACCTTCATCTTCTTTTTTTTCTTTTTCCCCCTCTCCTCCCGCTGCCAGAGTTCTTGGTGCCACGTGTATGAAATAATGCTTGACATTGTGTATGGAATGATATTCAATAATTAGTGATGAATTATTGATTATTGCTAGTATCTACCACCCGGCATTCCACATTAATTTTCTTCTGTCAACAAAACAGAAATTTTTTTCTCTTGTCCTTTTCTTTTCAGAACTTGATATCCGAAATTCATGTTTTTTTCAAAGAATTCAGGTACTCGTCGCATACTTAAAATAAGAAAAAATGCTGGTGTCTAATCTTTAGAAAAAAAAAGCTTTCGTTGACCTCTAATTTCGGGTACGCTCCGTCTACAATATTGCAGTTTTTATACAGTCCTTCAGAGGTACAGAATGTTTGTGTATATCCAAACTTCCGTCTGGTTTATTCTCTCTTAGGAAGTTTGTGGTCTTCAGATGACATACATAAGCTTTGTATTCCAAGAGTCACGAACACATCATCATGCCATAAAACTCTTTTTGTTTCACCGCAGCTTCTGTCTAGAATTTCTCTGTCTGTCAGATGATACTCGCAATATTCAAACAATTTCATCTGTTGAAAAAGCATTTGAAACAACAACAGCAACAACAACAAACAAACAAAAAAAAACAGCAACTTTCGTGTCTAAAATGTAGATACACCTCCGCTGATTTCTTCAGTTCTCTAGCCAATTATTTTGCTGCCGTGTCTCATGTGTGTGCATGTGTGTGTTTGTGTGTGCGCGCGTATGTGTGCTGTTTGATCTGGTGGTAAGGGTCGGTGAGGGGATGGCAGGATGGGTGAAGAGGGAAGTGGAGAGGCAGCTGAGCAGAGGGGTGAGGTGGGGGGGTTTGCTGAAGAGGGGAGAGGTATGGGGTTGTGTTTGTATTCGTGTACGCATATTCGTACCATTTCGTGGAGTTCCACTTCCTGTAAAATAAACATCCCAAGTTAGCATGTCATACTATTGTCAATCCATTCTTTCTTTTTACGCCTAGCCTGTCCATCGCCAACTTTTCATCTGCTACTCACCACCTTTAGAGTCATCAGCATTAAACGTAAGATACTTGCTTAGGCCAATGGCCGAGTCAAGCCATCCTCTAACAGCAGTAATGGCTGCTGTGGGTTGCGTTCTTCGTAGTCTTCATTACAACTATAACATAAAAAAAAAAAAAAAAAATCACGTTGCAAAGTAAGACGACTGCAGGCAGAAATCTAAACAAATTTTTAAATGTAATTAATAGCGAACCGCCAAAAAAAAAAAAAAAAAAAAAAAAAAAATACACGAACGAATCACAAGACAAAAGATGAAGTTGTCTTGTGATTCGTTTGTGTACGTTTTCTTGGCGGTTCGCTATTAATTACATTTAAAATTTGTTTAACAAAAATCATGTTTAAGAGAAGCCAGGTCTAACTGAATAAAAGCTGCAAACATTGTCCATGATTCTTGCTTCGCTTGATAGATCTCCATAGTTTTTGGTTTCTGCACCTTATTGATCCAGATCAGATTCATCATTTGTGTGCAAGACGAACTGTAGACCTGCGTTGATCTAGGCCTAGGCTAGTAGGCCTATGCATGCAGACACAGAAACCTCCCTTTCTCTCTTACGGTAGGCCTAGCCTAGGGCCTAACTTGAGAAGGAAACATTTCTAACCTCATTAGGCCTATTGGAACGGTGCTTTTCAGCTGTGACGTCCATTCTTTTGGCGTTGTCGTCGCTTCTGAACGTCAAGCTCAAAACTAACACTATTCTTGTAACGAAAACGTTACGACAGTTACCTCCACCAAAGAAAGTTGTATGTTTACCGGCGTCCATTGGCATTTTGTCTGTTTCTTAGTTTATAATTATCTGCAAGATCATTACTCAGTTTCTTAGTTTAGATCTGTCTGCAAAATTATTCTACATACACACAACCAATTTTGAACTGAAATTAATAAAAGGAGGACAAACTCATTAACTTTTATTTATTGCAAATGCTTGGTGCATTTCTGGATTGAAGGGGAGAAGGGGAGTGCTTGTGTGTGTGTGTGTGTGTGAGGAGGGGAGAGAATTAGGATCCGTTTAGAAAGATGACGCAAATGTTACTGAACTGATTTAAACGAATTTTTGTGGAAAGATGGAATATAGCCAAAAGTTTTATACACATAATGTTGGACCATATTGCATTAAAGTGTGCACATTCAGATTGCCGAGAAACAACCTTTTTTTTTTGTAAATAACCAAACATACTGGTCAGCCGCCATCTTTTTTTTTTTTTTTTTTTTTTTTTTTTTTTTTTTTTTTTAGTAAATGATTGATCTTCGATCAACAGAGACTGAATAACTAGAAAGATAACGGACGTGATAACCCGCCATTTTTTTTTTTTTTTTTTTTTTAATGGGTAATCTCCAATCAACCGAGACTGAATTACTGGAAATGATCACGGACGTGATGGAACAGCACCCCCCCTCCTCCTCCCCCCCTCCCCACTAATTGTCCTTGTAAAATCATTAGTGAATGCAGCATCATGCGCCCGTCATCGAGCCAAGAAATGTAAATGAATTGCAAACGTCTGCAAGGCTTTGATTTCTTGAAATAATGTGTGAGGGGAAATCTTTGAGCGTACACGAGTTCAAAAGGTGTCAACAGTCAGAGTGGTCAGCCCGGCTGTTTAATAACCCAAGCACTGTCAGTCACGTAAGTGCTGACAGCAACTACAAGTTGCGCAAAACAGCCTTGTCCTGGGTTTCCATACTGAAAGACTCTCTCAGAATTTACCGAACAATACACTGATAAAAAAAAAAAAAAGTTGAATGAGAAAATAAGCACATGTTAACGACTCTTCCGTCTTTGAAATAGCAACTTTGTTTAAAAACAAAAAGGAAAGAAAAAGGGTAAGGGAGAAAGAAAGAAAATGGACATGAAAAAGAGGGGGAATTCGAACATGAATATTAAAATCTTCACTGGTAACATGTTTTGGGGGCCATTATAGTCCAACCTGAGGAGAGAACCGTCAAAATTGCCAGTTCTGATTTTTATCAGTGGAAGTCGGCAGTTTGTGTCGGCTCTTCCTTGGTTATCAACTGGAGATATAACACCTATAATTTTGTGATATTCTCACCATACGCAGCTATTAAAAAAAAAAAAAAAAAAAAAAAAAAAAAAAAAAAAAAAAAAAAAAACAGAAGAAGAAGAAGAAGAAAAAAAAAAAGAAAATCCAACGGCATCACAAAGAAGCTAGAGAAGAGCAGAACAGCAGAACGAGAAGAAAGTAATATGAGGAAATAAGCTGCATGAACACTGACAACAACGAGTAAAGAATAATAGATACAGGGGGAAATCTTTGAACCTATGCTTGAGGTTCCATCTAAGAATACAACGGAGGACAAGAGCTAAAGTGTCCTCTCTCTCTCTCCTCTCTCTCTCTCTCATATCTCACTCTCCGTGCAAAATTACACCCAAAACAAGCCTTTCTTTGAATGAAAAAAACTATTTACCAAATTTTTGTGTTATACTATTATACACTGCGCCGCGGCAACTGTTTACTTCCCATATTCTTGACCACAGGCGAATAAAGATGAAAATACCCATTTCGAGGATTGATTTTGCATGTTTGGAATTCAAATTTTCATTTTTACTTCTCGTGAAAGATTTGATACATATCTTATCAAGGAGACCAGTTATTGCTAATCTCTAAAGAAAGCTTTTAACGGCGTCACGCTATTAGATCATATGGACTATCCGCAAACCTGTAAAGAAAACCTTTAACGGTGTCACGTTATTAGGCCATATAGGTCTATCACGTGACATATTTTTCCCTCCTCTCCCCTACCCAGCCCTCATCAACAAAATACGTCACTTCTGAAATCAATCTGTATTACGTTCTTGTAGCCTAGGTCCTGCCATGAAAAATCTGTTGGCGCTCAACCATGGAGTTCCTGAGCAATCGAGAAAGAATGAAGAAACAGATGATTCAGAGGTAAGGAAAGACAGACAGAAGAAGAGATATTGAAATTCTTAAGATAACAAAGCCTGTCTTTTCAATTTCATGATATGAAAGACGCACAGAGGTAGGGCCTAAAGAAGTTCAAAATGGAGTATGATAGTATCGATTGAATTCAACATAGTATGTTGGCCCGTTAGAAAGACTGAAGGTGGCAGCCGACTCCCAATCGTACAACTCAGAAGCAAGCACTAGGCTAAACAGTAGCAGTACCGACTAGGAATCGGGAGAGGAGGGGCGGGGAGAAGCACTCGGCTTTGAATGAAACTTTCAGTTGTAGCCTATTTTCATTCCAAGTGAATGCTAGTATCTTAATGGTTTCGAATCCGAAAGATAAAGTTCTTTGTACAAAGTTATGCTACATTCATTGACCAAATCTAGTTCAGAGCGTTGTATTGAAATAGACGTTATTATAACACAGTTCAAAATAATCCGTAGCACGTTTGGCAACGTGAAACAATCACAACAAAAAGATTCAAACTATACCTAGATCTGAGCTAAAACATACAGATCCACGATTGGGACAGACAATGTATCACTGACAGTTGACAGTGACCACAAAGTGAGTGCTCTGCAACGTAATCCTGATACTCGGCCACCTGATATATACATAAATATGTGTATCTCCACTGATTAAACTCTGTGGTAGTTGCCAATGGTGTCGCAAGAGACAGATCTAGTTTTACTTCGAAGGACAGATGTACTTCCGTTGGTAAAACAAAATCGTACACTTGTGTTCAGACCTACGTTAAAAAAGTAACCTGTTGATATGTATAGTGTCAGTGTTAGGCAGAGTATAAGAAAGAGAAATCGATTATTGGAAAGAAATAAAAAAAAAAAAAAAAAAAATGGCCCGTGGATCACCGATAGTGCAGCTGCATGGTATAACCTCCCTTGTTGTAGCCGTTCTCCTTTGTACCGAAACCATGTGCGACCATGCAAAAAGTGGCAGCAAAATAATGCTGTTTGTGTTTTGACGGTGATATTCTTTAAAACAAAAAAATCTTAAATTTCGTCGCAAAGCCAAGAGGGAATAAGGAAAATAGAAATCTGAAAGAAAAAAAATTAGTACCAAAATTTGACATTGCAAGCAGATTTCTCGGTGTCGCTGGTTCAGTTGAGTGCGTCATGTTCCTCCAGGCCTATGTCGCTTCATCCATAGATTTTCATTTTGGACTAGGCTGGTTATTAAGGTGCCCAAGATCTGAGCCATCTATCAAAACATTATCTCTCTCTCTCTCTCTCTCTCTCTCTGTGTCTCAGTGTGTGTGTGTGTGTGTGTGTGTGTGTGTGTGTGTGTGTGCACAATATAGTAATAGTGAAAGGAAGATGACAGTAGCCTGGCGTTTTTGTTTTCAACATCTGTTCTGACGTAGAAGATACAGAAACGCCAAATCTTAGGTTATTTACACCGCGAGTGGTGCGGTGGTTATGTGTGGATGCCAGTGGGTACACTGTGTGTCTTCTTCTTCTTTTTTTTTTTTTTCAATTTGGAATAGAAAGGATTTTCACACACACACACACACACACACACACACACACACACACACACACACACACACACACACACATATATATATATATATATATATATATATATATATATATATATGCACACGCACAGACACACGCATTAAAATGTATTAATTACACAGGCATAATTGTGGAAAATGTACGTGTCTTTTTGGCATGGTGTGTTTAGAAAGACACACACACACACACACACACACACACACACACACACACACACACACCGTTGTTTTTGCACAGTGTTTGTGGGTTTAAATCCATTTTGGCAGCTTTTCAGCAACACTGTAGTCAGCTTCACTCTTCTTGTAACGATCTTAAGTACATTCGCTAAGAACACACTCAAAAGTGACTTGTTTGGAAAGACAATCCATATCATACTGACCAGTACGACTAAGTTGAAAACAGTGTTTTTGTCTTCTTAATACGGATACCACACCCATCGTCTCCTGAAGGCGGAAGGATGCCGATGTGTATTCTCAATTTGCAAGTGCTTTACTCCGTTCAGCGAGATGGCCAATCGTCCGTACTGCCAATAACGTGATCGGATGTAAACGTCCGAAACACACGTCGAAACAGCTTTGAACGCCAGTCACAGAAGGCCATGAAGTGCGCTAGCCACAGCTGCCCATCCATTTTTCTACGATGGTTAGATTGACCCATGTGGCTGCACACCAAAAATGTAGTGCGCCAAGGCCTTCCTTATGGAGTCGAGTATGTATAGGCTGGCGCATTAGATTGTTTTGAGAGTTTTGTTTTCATTGCGTCAGAAAGTTGATTCTCCTTATTTTCTTTCATACTACCATCAAGGTACAAACCAGGTGGTTCCAAGCAGACAGATTAAAATCAAAGGAATGGGACTATTTAGACTCTTTGAGCTGACGCAAAGATAGGGTCACGAGGGTGAGTGCAAAGGCCTGAAATGTGTGTCAACTAAGGGGAAGGTCATGTATTTGAAGATTGTAATTTCATCGGTGACCCCCCCCCCCCCCCCCCCCCCCCCCCCCCCTGTAAAAAAACCCCCAAACCGCCCAACCAAAACAAACAAAGAATTGATAGGGAGAATTGGTAGGGAGTTGTTCTTTTGATCAGTTATCTGTTTAACATTAAATGCTGGCTCAAATTTATGGTAGACCTCAAAACGCTTACACGGATTACTTAGTGTTTCAGCGCAAAATCTTAATTGTGACCTGTGGCCCGTGTTTGGTTGTGTGTGTGTGCGCGCGCGCGCGCGCGTGTGTGTGTGTGTGTGTGTGTGTGTGTGTGTGTGTGTGCCAGATTGAGCGTGGATACTGGACAAGGCAGCTGGACTTCCTGCTGTCCTGTATCGGGTTCGCCGTGGGGTTGGGCAACGTGTGGCGCTTCCCTTACCTGGCCTACAGGAATGGGGGAGGTGGGTGACATCATGTGACCTCTGTATCTTTCTTTTATACACACGTGTGTGTGTGTGTGTGTGTGTGTGTGTGTGTGTGTGTGTGTGTGTGTGTGTGTGTGTGCGTGTGTGCGTGTGTGTGTGTGTGTGTGTGTGTGTGTGTGTGTGTTGTGACTCTTGACGCTCTTGACGCCCTTCTGCTCTGGTGCACACAGTGTTTAAGAATTTGATAGTCGACGGGAACCTGCTTCTGGATGGGCAAAATACAGCAGTTTTGGAATATTTGCATTTTTGCCGAAAAGGAAACTATGTTGATGACTGAAACATGTACACACTTCACTGCGCAGTTATAACACTAATAAGATGTTGTAGTGGTACAAAATGTCACGCCGGTGCAACAATGTCACCCGATGTCATTCTATTCTGACTTTGTGGTAAAAAAAAAAAAAGTCAAATGTCACCGCGGTAAAGAATGTCACATCAGGTGTCCTGGCCCAGAAGGTACATGGGTGACATTTGTATCGGCAATTCACATATGTATATCCATAGTGGAACAAAATGTCATATGTATGAAGACTTGGCGTTGGGTCGCTTCAGACAAGTCACTACATTTGGAATACGTGCACAAGGCTGAAGCAAGGAGGTTAATGGTACATCATATAGCCCTGCCGCGCAAGTTTCGGCGATGATACTAATGCTTTCTGCTGGCGGTGGCAGTGGTAATGATGTAAGAAACCAGGCTAAGTCTAAATGCCGAACCTAGATTAGCCTTTGAATATCATTTAGGCAAAGTCTGCTCACCTGTTCTTCTGCACCTTGTACATCTGGATCACATAGTACAAGTGGTCAGTTAGACTCAACCCCCAAACATAGTGTACATTTACAAATGAGGTGGTATTTTTGCCTAAAGGAGCCCCACATTTCTGCACATATTTACAACAGATTTGAAAAAAAAAAAAAGAAGAAAAAGAACAAAATGTAGTATCCCCAGCTGATTTCACTATTCATGCTACTCATGATAACTTGATCCTACGGCAGCCCTAAAGCCTGCATAGCTGAATGTAACGACTGCACTTGCACAATGGAAAGACTGCATAGCAGGATGTAACGACTACATTTAGAGAACGTAACGACTGCATAGCAGGATGTAACGACTACATTTACAGAACGTAACTTCTGCATAGCAGAATGTCAAGACTACATTTGCAGAATGGAACGACTGCATAGCAAAATGTCACGACTAATATTTGCAGAATGGAACGACCGCATAGCAGAATGTCAAGACTATATTTGCAGGATTGAACGACCGCATAGCGGAAAGTCAAGACTACATTTGCAGAATGGAACGACTGCATAGAACTAGAAGAATGTCACGACTGCATTTGCAGAATGGAACGACTGCATAGCAGGTGAAACGACGACATGTGCAGAACGTGACACTACATGGCAGAATGTAAGACTGCGTGGCAGAATGTAACGACTACATGGCAGAATGTAACACTAGCAGTCTGTAATGACTATATGGCATAATGCCTTGGCTACTCCGCTGACCTCCAGTCATTCATTTTTCCATTAGCTCTAATACATGCGCAGTGTGGTCTCGAAACGTAGCGGATATATGGCGTAGTAGCACACGTGGACTAGTCCTCACACAGCGACACCACCTCTTTGATGAACCTGAACCTGAACCCCTGAAACTGTAACTGTGCGTGGTGCGTCTTTGGCAGCCTCCTTCCTCATCCCCTACATCATCATGTTGGCCATTGCGGGCCTGCCTCTTTTCCTGATCGAAGTGGCCCTGGGTCAGTTCGCTTCGGAGGGGCCCATCACCGTGTGGAAAATGAGTCCCTTTTTCACTGGTCAGTCATACATCTTTCTGTCGATGCGGGTGTCTCTGTCTGTCTGTCTCTCTCTTCCAGAAGTGCATGCATTCCATTAAAATATTATAGGAGACCATCTCACAACCGTTTCAACAAAATAAAGCTCTTGTTCTAGTAATAAGTATATGCAAAGAGAGCCTGTTTGTGCGCTTCATATCGTTACAAGGATGTAGTACAGTATGTTTGATTTTAATTGACTTAAAACCGACATCTTGATAGTTTGATGATTTTGCCGACAGTTTGTAAGATATTAGCACACGTTTGTATAAAGAAATACCCATTCACTAAAGAAGCCGAGGATTTTAAACACTGAGAGTAAAATAACTAAAACGAAACGGAGAGATATTCTAAAATCAAACCGTTTCAGAACAACCAGGGAGACAGAAGATAATATAATCTTAAGCAATTGAAAGTACAAGTAGTTATCAAAACCAAAGGCAACAATTTATACGAAAAAAAAAAGAATTCGTGGCTCGCACCACTGCTTATGAATCAAAGCTCTGGAAAGAAATTAGACATATGATTTATGGTTGTAGGGAGACCCTAAGTGATAATATAAGCATTCGCAATTTCTTCGGCCATTCCAAGGACGTTCGCAAAATTCTTGAAAAAGTATTTAAACAGTACTGATCTTTATTTAACTGAAGAAGCAGCTTGCTGTTGAGACGGCTTTCTGTCAACCAAAATCAATGGCCTACAACATTATATCAATGTTTTGCACAATGTTTTAACGACATGAAGTTGTATGTGAACACTGATCAAACGAAAGCCATGTGTCTAGAAGGGGAGATCATTTTAGGTGACGTGAGCAGTGCTTGTTTGCTGACCAGAAATGAATGCTATGAATAAGTATCTTTGGTTCTTTGCTGACCAGAAATGAATGCTATGAATAAGTACCTTTGGTTCTTTGCTGATCAGAAATGAATGCTATGAATATGTACCTTTGGTTCTTTGGTGACCAGAAATGAATGCTATGAGAAATGAATGCTATGAATAAGTACCTTTGGTTCTTTGCTGACCAGAAATGAATGCTATGAATAAGTACCTTTGGTTCTTTGCTGACCAGAAATGAATGCTATGAATATGTACCTTTGGTTCTTTGGTGACCAGAAATGAATGTTACGAATAAGTACTTTTAGTTTTTGCTGACTAGAAATGAATGTTATGAATATGTACCATTACCTGGGGGTTATACTACCATGCTAAACACGCAAAAAACCCCCAACAAACCTCTATTAAGCAAGACCTCCATCTAAAAAATAGAAGTAGCGTTAGTTTACTAGTCTTATAAACGACGGCATTCCTTTATCTAGAGAAAAGATACGGCCGAAAGTGCGGGGTAGGACCCAGAGAGGTAATGTCCTCAACTGCCGAACAAACCAGCTGGGAGCAATCCTGCACCACCATGGGAAAGCCTGCGCTGTGTATGCTTACTTGTGTAATGTATGACGGCATTCTGTTACCTGAGATATATACTGGATTACATCGGAAAAACTTCACAGGCTAGCACCCAAAACATTACCGAATACACCTGAACTCCAAACAAAATAAGTTTCTGTGATTGAGGAAAGTATAAACATTCTTCTGATTTCTTCTTCCGTTTGCATTGTAAAGAATTCGTTCCGGTTGTTATAAACTAATACAGAAAAGCTAGCAGTAGATCATGTCAGATGGTACATAAATACAACATGTCTGGCAAAGACTGCTGGATGTAAAAACATCAATGATATATATATATATATATATTTTTTTTTTTTTTACGTAGGGCATGATCATTATGGTTTTTTTTTTTTTATTATTTACCTGCAACATGGCTTTTCAGATATAAATATGATTGCATGTGTGTGTGTGTGTGTGTGTGTGTGTGTGTGTGTGTGTGTGTGTGTAGGCAGAGATTTGCTAATTCCAGCAGTTAGTAATTCGCACGTGTATACCACGCTCTTTCTCCGTATTGCAGGTATCGGCTACGCAATGGTTACCATCAGCGCGGTTGTGTGCGTCTACTATAACGTCGTCATTACCTACGCCGTCTATTACATGCTGGTGGCGTTTGTCAACCTGGACACGGACCTGCCGTGGGCCAGCTGCCAATACGACACCTGGGCCACGCCCAACTGCCGGGACAAACCCTACCCTCGCTTTGACGAGCTGAACGAGACCGAGATCATGGATGCCATCCAAAGTTAGTACGCTCAGAAGACTTGAGCTTTTGGACTCAACCTATTGTACCGAATGGTTATATATTTTGATTCATCCTGATTTTTTTTGAGACAATGAATTCTATTCAAATTAAGTTAACCAAAGAGGGTTTAGTTTTTGGACTATATCCATTGCACCGATTGTTTATATTTTAATGCATCACAATATCAGGGCTATGAACGCTATTCAAAGACAGTGAACCAAAAAGGATTGAGCTTTTGGACTCAATCCTTTGTACCGGATGCTTATATTTTAATGCATTTGTTAAAGACTATGAACGTTATTCACAGATAGTGCACCAAAGAGGGCTGAACTTTTTGATTCAATCCATTGCATCGGGTGATCATACTTTTAAGGCAGAAGTTTTGTTTGTTTGATTTAATAAATTTTCAAGGCTGTGGACGCAGTCCAAGTTACTGCACCAAAGGGGACTGAAACTTTTTGGACTCAGTTCATTGCCTTGTGGTGTTAATATAGCAATGAATTAGTTTCTTTTTATGATATTTAAGATTTAGAATGCCATGTAAAGTTTTTGCGTCAAAAGGGAGGAACTCATTGGCGTCTTGTACTAGGTGTTTATACTTCAATGCTTTAGTTTGCATTGAGCATTGAGGCTAATAATCATTATTGTAAATAAACCGGAGAAAGTGAGCTTTTGAGACAACAAATTGTGCTTTACTGGCTCAAACGAATTTTGAGGTTATGGATGTTCTCCCAGAGAGGTCTAACAGGATGGGGATCTTGCATAGTCTGTCTTCATTTTTACTTAATTTTCAATTATGGAGCTGTGTTTTGTAATGAATTTTGAGTCTTTGGAATTGTCACCAGTTGTATTTTACATGTTTGCGCGTTAGATTATCATACCACGATAATAGATCCTATTGATGCCTTGACAAATCAAAGACAACAATGCTGTTGTTGGGGAGAGTTCATTACGATACTTTTTAATGGCACTAAGGGACTGCTACTGGTTGATGATCATCTCCTCTTCTAGTGTCTACAGGTTGCTGGCAATCTTCTTGTCTTCAAAGCCAACAAATGAGGTAACAAAGTTTGATGTAAAAAGAGAGACCACAACTGGCCTATGATGGGCATATAAAATCTCCAGGCTAGATGCTGTGAAAGGGAACAACGGGAATAAACGTGCTTTACAAATCTAGGGGTAAAAGTGTTCTATAAATCTATTCAAACAAGAATGATTCACTTTTTGAATTTTATCCGGTAACTCCATTTCGCTAGCTAAGGGAATAAAATAAGACACCTTCAAGAGAGGCGCAGGCATAGGCAGAGTTTCAATTCGACGAGATTAGTAATTCAACATGAGGTCGTTTTGAAAGAAAACTATAAACATGTTTTTGACAGTGTTGTTTTGAGACCAGTTTGTAAGAAAAATGGTCATCGTAGGTCCATGAAAGCCTGGTCATGTTTTGCATTGAAAAGTATTGTTGTTTGAAAAGCATATGCAAAGCAATAGTACACATATTTCTGTGTAAATAGTGTACAAATTTGATGATTGTATTGAAAAGGAGATCTTTCTTTACTTTATCTGTTTGTGATTGTGTCTGAGTTGCGCCAGCGCGAGTCCATACAATGAGCCCAAGAAAACATGAACGAAAACAGACGCACTGAATGGGTTTTGAATATGTGGAGGTTTGGGGGAAATGAAAACACAAGCGTAAGAGCGGATTGTGGTTTGCTTTGTGAGAGAAGGGAAGAGGGAAAACTCACGTCAACATACTAGCGTACATGATACTGTTTATCATACTAGTACTGATAACAACTGACCTGTCGTGCAGATGACGTGTACAACGTGTCGTGCATTAAGGACCACATGAACAGCCCCGTCTTTGTGTCCAACCTGACGGATATGGTACCCAGGTATTGACTCCTACCCGGAACTCAACTCCACGCACATCCGAAACGAAGGCTTCTTCGGGAGCTGCCTGAAAACTTTTGTCAGCCCCGCGTCCGATTACCTGAGGTGAGTGAGCGCCTTCACTTGCACTTTGTCTCTCCCATGGCTTGTTCTGCTGAACAATTCTGAAGAATATGGACCACTCTGCAGGAGCTCACCAACGATGGCCGCTGTAGTGGTAACAACCTCTTGTCTGTGGAAGGACACTGTGAGCTAGATGTACTTTGCAGTAAGATAAGTGACTGCTCGTTCTTCGTTTTCATTGCCCTGAATGTTGTTTGTTTTACCTTAAGAAGACCCAAGAGGTGGAAATGCATTGTGTTTTGTGCTGTAATCTGTTTGTCCAGATTGTCTTGCGGAACCAATAAACACTTTTAAAATTTGTTTCAATTTCCGCCTTCAGTCATCTGGCTTTGTAGCTTACTACATGAAGCCAGTCTCCAAAAGATCCAAGATGTTTTGTCTTTACAGATCAGTCGTTCTTACGATCAAGAGGAAATCAATGTGTTTTTCGGTCAAGAGATAGAGATCGTTTGTTTGGTACAAGTGACAGCGACATGTTTCTACTCTGTTTTCTGATGTTCTTATTTTCTGATCTTTGTTGCCCTATTGCATGTAGTGTCAGAATTGAAATAAAATTTGTGTTCATTACGTGAAGAGTTCCACAAGAACAGAGTCTTTATCCGACCTAGACATAACGGATAAGAGATTTTTATGTGAGAAAAACAAACACAAAAAACAGTTAGTACTGTCCCTTTACCATTCTTAGTCCCACGATGTTTTATTCAAATGGCAAGCTTAGATATATAAAACGACACCTTACTATGTTGTTATTATGGTATAAAGATACCTGATTCTGTTAACATATTGTGTATGATTCAGTGGTTTTATTCTATTTATACTGTTTTTTTCGTTCTGTATAGTAATCGAGCAGAAAAGCTTGACTGGGAGTCCAGATTTTTCTGGTACATTTATTCAGTAGTCTGTAAGTGACTGACTCCGTAGAAAACTGATTTTTTCCCTGTCTCTTGTGTAAAAGCTGAATCGTCTAACGTGTCATTGTGAGGTATCGCTCTGTATACACCTTGAACTTTGTAATCCTGTTTCCCAAGCCGTTACGTGCTCCGCCTCGAAGAAGCCAAGGACCTGGCGAACCTGGGGGGAATCTCCCTGCAGATCCTGCTGACACTGATGTTAACTTGGTTCGTCGTCTTCCTCTGCATCATGAAGGGGGTCAAGTCTTCAGGCAAGGTACAGAGAACTGGAAGAACTCGCTTGACCTAATAGATAGAGCATGTAGAGACTTAACAGACTCCCACACACACAGAGCCATTTTCTCCTCA
>JADBJO010000764.1:140000-160000 GCA_016801955.1 Conus betulinus | reverse complement strand
GTGTGTGCGAAATATTGGGAGACGTGGCTTTATAGAAAAGTGTGAGTGGGGGGTGGGTGGGGGGGGGGGGGTGGGGATATGTGAACTCTTAGGTGTTCTGTTCATTGTGCATTTATTTGTGTGTGTCCTCACATATGTGCATGCGCGCGCGCACGCCTGCGTGTGTGTGTGTGTGTGTGTGTGTGTGTGTGTGTGTGTGTGTGTGTGTGTGTTTGCGCGCGCGTACGTGCGTGTGTGTGTGTGTGTGTGCATCAGGTATGGGGAGATGCGGCCACTCAGATTTTCTACTCACTGGGGGTGGGCTTTGGTGGTCTGCTGACCATGGCCAGTTACAACAAAGTTTGAAAACAACTGCTACAGGTAAACATGCATGTTTCATCGTCACATAACTTACAGTTGAGAAGATAATGGTAATACTACTGCAAATAAGCATAGCAGGAGCAGCGACAGCAAAGTAGTGGCAGCCTATGCATCAGTAAGAATCAAGAGTAGTACAGCATTTTGTAACAGATATATAGCAGTGGCATTTGTAGCAGAAGCAGCAGCAGCAGCCGCCGCCGCCGCAGCAGCAGCAGAAGCAGCAGCAGGTAGAGTGTTAGTTGTAGTATAACGGAAACAAGAGATGTCGCGGCAGCAATAGTAGTATTAGCAGCAGCAGCAGCAGCAATAACAGTAGTAGTAGTAGTAGTACGACTATAACTGCAGCGGCAACAACAGTAGTAGTAGTAGTAGTAGTAGTAGTAGTAGCAAGCAGCAGCAGCGACAAAACAGCAACAACAATAGTAATGCAAAACAACAACAATAGTGATAGCAGTGCAGCAACAGCAGAAATAGCAGTGACAACAACAACAACAACAGTAGTGATAGTTGTGCAGCAGCAGCAGCAGCAGCAGCAGAAGTAGCAGTAACAGCAGCAACAATAGTAATAGTTGTATCAGAAGCAGCAGCAGCAGCAACAACAATATGACTGCCAATTTAACAGAAAGATGACTGTCAATTTAACAGAAACAGACTTAGCAAATACAGCAGCAACAGAAAAAAAGTAGCAGCAGCAGTGCTGCAGCAGCAGCAACAGCAACAGCAGCAGCAGCAGTAGTAGTAGTAGTGGTAGAAGTTGAAGTAGTAGTACTAGTGGTAGAAGTAGTAGAAGTAGTAATATAGAAACAGCAGCAGTTACAACAGCCGCGACAGTAGTAAAAGTATTTGTGGTAGCAGTAGCAGCGACAACAACAGCATGAGCCGTAGTAGTAGGACAGAAGCAACAGATGTAGCAGTAATAGCAATGGCAACAGTAGTTGCAATAGTGTATCATCAGCAGTACCGCCAGCGGCGGGATTTACAACAATAGTTAAAATGATATCGCAGTGTCTGGAACAGTAGCATGAGGGGGAGGAGGAGGAGGCGAAGGAATAATAACGGTACTTAATCATTCCTGTAATAGTAGTACACCCCAGTAGTGAAGACTTTTATTCGCATCAATCTTAAGAATAATTCTTAGTCCGCCAAAAACAAGGACGAACAAGTTATCAGACAAAACACGACGCGTTTCGACCTCTTGGGTCTTCTTCAGACAGGATAAACAACGCTCAGGGCAATGAAACCGAGGAACGAGCAATCACTTATCTTCTCATATTCGGACGTTCACACACACACACACACACACACACACACACACACACACACACACACACACACACACACACTGACTGAAACCAATTTATTGTCAGATTAACTCAAAATTGTACTGACAAACACACACACACACACACACACACACACACACACACACACACACACACACACACAAAAATGATAAGTAACGCCCAACGCCCATTTTGCGCCGAATATGAGAAGTTAAGTGATTGCTGGCTCCTCGTTTTCATTATCCAGAACGTCGTTTATCTTGCCTGAAGAAGACCTAGGCGGTTGAAACGCGCCGTATATTGTCTTGTAACGTGATTATCCTTGTTTTTGGCGGACTCACTTGAAATTGTTTCAGTTTCCGCCTGCAGTTACTTTACTTTGGAATTACCTTTTATTTTTGTGTCTACAGATTTCAGTGCCAGTCACATTGTGGCCTCTCACACTTTTCGGTTTTAGTCTGCACAGTGATGATGTAGTCCTGACAAGAGATGCCGTCATAGTGATATCACACACACACACACACACACACACACACACACACACACACACACAAGCACATTCTTCGACAATTACTGATTAATCATTGTGATTTAACGCTGACAGAGACGCCATCGTGGTAGCCCTGATCAACTGTGGCACCTCCATCTTCGCCGGCTTCGCCATTTTCTCTCTCTCCTGGGTCACATGGCTTACGTCACCAACCAAGATGTCGATAAGGTCGCCGATTCGGGTGAGCTCTAGAGAGTAAAAATTGTGCGTAAGACAAACGGGGCAGGTGCGTGGATCAAATACAATAACGGAATAAATAACGAAATAAGATTTCTTTCCTTATCCCTAGCCCTTTGAAAACGCCAGTAATCTCGCTTGCGTTTATGATTAAGTGGAATTTTTATTGAAATAAGAACTGGAGCAGCGACATGTTGCCTGAGCCTTGTTTTCCATCTCAGGTCTTGTTCGTGTGGGCGTTTTGGTGTGTGTGTGTGTGGCGGAGAGCGCAATTCGCTGAATTTTGTAAACTTTCTTGCAACTGGTAATTATCACGAGCTCAGTTCACCCGTGTCTCCTCGTGACTGACATTTACTTACGTACTCACACGCTCACTCACTCATCCTACAACTTGGGAGTGCTTAGCGGCGGATTTCTTGTCTGAGAGGGATTTTCACCTGTCTATAGTTCACGCAGTGATCACGTTCACCAGTAAGTAATTGCCGGTTGAATACCGTCTGCAAAAGTAGAATACCGATTTTTTTTTTTTTTTTTTTTGAGCTTCTGATCCCATGGACCAGTTTATTCTGCTGGATCCGGGGAAGATAAATAAGAACAGAGGCTGCATCAAAATGGAAAAAAAAAGCTAGACATTGATTTTCAAGAAGCATGTGCGTCATGTTCAAATCAAATTTGAAATCCATGGCGTGCTATGAAGTGGCATTTTATATCCAGAAAGTCTGATACCGACCCTGAATCTTTCGTGGTCTTGGAGCTGAGCCTGTTACCAGGTGAAAAACCTGACAGAATCAATGTTTTCCTCTTCAATAAACGAGCAATATCAAACTCTGACAGTTTGGAAAATTTACAAAGTTGTAATCTCCCATCGTGGAGCCCCATTACAGTGCACCTATATCCTGTGTTACCACTGATTTTCGCTTCTCTAGGGCTAGTATATAACGGCTTCAGCAAGGCATGAAGTCTTGACACAACTTGCTGCATGTTTGTAATGTGCTAGCTGAAGTCGCTCTTTATATCTACGTGACATAAAGTGTGCATGTTAGTTTTTACTACCCATTCTACGGGGCTTTGGCTTTGAACAAACATTTTTTGTCTTAAACTCTCTCTCTCTCTCTCTCTCTCTCTCTCTCTCTCTCTCTCTCTCTCTCTCTCTCTCTTCTCACACACATACTGACACTACACACACACACACACACACACACACACACACACACACACACACACACACACACACACACACACACACACACACACACACACACACACACACACACACACACACACACATACACACACAACATACACACACACATACACACGCGCGCGCACGCACGTTCGTATATTGCTGCAGCTGTCTTTTATCCCACAGTGTATTTATCTCACCAGGTCCTGGTCTGGCCTTTGTGGCCTACCCAGGCGGAATCACTAAACTACCCGCTCAGTCTCTATGGGCTTTTCTGTTCTTCTTCATGATCTTCACACTGGGCCTCGATAGCCAGGTATTACGTCTCTTTGTCTATCTTTGTGTGTGTATGTGAATGTGTGTGTGTATGTATGTATGTATGTGTGTGTGTGTGTGTGTGGGGGGGGGGGGGGGGGGGAGGGGGGGGGGGGGGGGAGGCGTGCGTCCGTGTGCACATCAAAATATTTATGGCAAAAAGATGTAATGTATGACTGGTTGTTCACGTGCTTGCACATGCATGTGAATGTGTGCACAAGTGCATGGCTGCATGTGCGCTCGTGTACGTGTGTGCATGAACACGTGTATATGTGCACACGAACTTGCACTCTTGCTTACATGCATTGTACAGCTGGACAAGTGATTTGTTAATGTTGGCGCAGTTTACTCTGTGTGTGTGTGTGTGTGTGTGTGTGTGTGTGTGTGTGTGTGTGTGTGTGTGTGTGTGTGTGTGTGTATGTGTATGTGTGTGTGTGTGGCGGTGTATGTATGTGTGTGTGTGTGTGCGCGCTCGCGCGCGTCCATGTGTGTGTGTATATATGTGTTGTGTGTGTGTGTGTGTGTGTGTGTGCGTGAGCGTGTGTGTGTGTGTGTATGTGTGTCGGGTAGTTCGCCATGGTGGAGACGGTGATCAGCGGCATATCAGACATCTTCCCACGGGTGCTGCGGAAATATAAAGACCATGTTCACCTTTTCAGTCTGCTTCGTGGAGTTCGCCTTGGCCATTCCCCAGGCCACCAAGGTCAGGGACAGGCAGAGGGAGGGGGTGGGGGATGTCAAGGAGGGTTATGGAGGGGATGGGGAGGGGGAGGGGGGGGGGGGGGGGGGGGGGCGGGGGCTGGGACCAAATTCCAAAACAGTGTTCACCTTTGTTGCCTGCTTTCTGTCGTTTCTCTTGGCCGTCCTCACACCACCAAGGTCAGAGAACGAAAGGGGAGTGGAGTGTGGGGGTGGGGTGGTGGGGGGAGGAGGGGGATCAAGTAGGGGGGGGGGGGGGGGGAAAAAAAAGAGGGGTGAACTGAGGCCAAGCACAAGACTGTGTTCGTGTTTGTGATCATCTTCCCAGGGTTCGCTCTGAGCATTCCTTCGGCCGCTAAGATTGAGAGAGACAGAGAGAGAGAGAGAGAGAGGAGAGGAGGGGCGGCATGTTTGACAAAAACATAAGAATCGTTGGATACGAGGTGGGAAAAAAACTCCAGGGAGAGCCTGACAGCAGAAGGTCTTCAGAGAAGAAATCCCTCGCAGATGAATGTTTTGGCCCTGAACTCCTTACACTCTAAGGGGGCCCGGGCCGCATCCAGACCACTCCCAAATGCCCCTCTGCTGCCAGCTTTTTTTTTTCTCCTGGCGCAGGCGGTACGGTCTTAATATAATTACGATTTTTTTTTTCTGAGTGATGTATGTAACAGACATTAGTATAACCGGGTATGAGGTCTGAAGATATGGTTATTTTCAGGGCGGTACGTGCAAAAGCCTGTGATATAGCCAGGTATGTGGTATGAACAAATGATTTTAGTATAGCTAGGTAGGATTGATTATCTTGTCAGGGCGGTATGTGTTATGGACATGCGTATAGCCAGGTATGAGGTTTGAAAAGTTGTTCTTTGTCAGGGTGACAAGTGAAAAAGTCATTTGTATAGCCAGATGTCAGGCTGCAGAGTAGTATACTGACGGATATTAGGATACCCAAGAATGAAGTCTTGAATGATGATTTTGTTCCTTAGGAGAGCACACGAGGTTTGAAAAGGTGGTCTTTTCGGGGCGTTATGTGTGACAGACCCTAGTATAGCCGAGTATGTTTGAAGAGAGATTTTTCAGGGTCGTGCATGTAATAGACATTAGTATAGCCAGGTATGTTTGAGGAGAAATTTTTCTGGGTCACGCACGTAAAAGACATAAATCGCCAAGACTGAGGCTCGAACAGAAATTTTTCAAGGTGTTCACGTGAATTCATCAGTGAAGCCAAGTGAGAGGTTTGAAGATAAAGGTATGTTTTCAAGGTGGTATATGTAAACTGACAGTACTATAGCCAGGTATGAGGACTGAAGGGAATACATTTGTCAAGAGGGTTCGTGTATCAGACTTCTGTACAGTCAAGTATTAATTCTTGAGAGTTTCAGGGGTTATCTGCAACAGACATTAGTTTAGCCAGGTACGAGATTTGGAGACAGGATCTTTATCTGGGCAGTTTCAGTTTCAGTTTCACCATATCTGCTAAGTTTTGAGAACCACGCTACGCATGATTTTAAGCTGATGGATAAAATGAATTAACAACTAAGATGAGAGAATTGAAGAAGAAGGGTCTCGTGGCTACGACTTAGCAGAGGTCTGACTACGCATGAGCCCAATGCGCTGATCAGAACTTGAGTACCTACCTAACACTGGTTGTCTTTTTTTTTTTTTATCTGGGCGTTTTATGTTACAAGCAATTGTCTGGCTAGATGTGAGTTCTGAAGAGATGGTGTGTTTCAGACAGCATTGTGGCAGATATTATTACTGTCAGGTGTGAGTTGTGTGAAAAGATGGTGTGTTTCAGGGCAGCATTATAACAGACATTATTACTGTCTGGTGTGAGTTGTGAAGAGATGGTGTGTTTCAGGGCGGCATGTGGGTGCTGACTCTGATGGACTGGTACAGTGGCAGCTACAACCTCATGTTTGTGGCTCTGGCTGAAATCATCTGTCTGATGTATGTCTACGGTGAGTACAATGGGGTCTTGTGGCCTACATCTCCTCTGTTTTTTTTTTTTTTCAGCCAAATGACCAAACGTTGTTCCTGAGTCACATGCCCATGTATGTAGGCACCCACTCGAAGGGATAATACCACTGTGGATTTTCAAACGTCGCTTGCAATGCGTTTATTTGAACAAACATGACGCTAAAATCAGATAATAGTTCCTAAGGTTTTGAGTTATGTGAAAGAGAGTAATATTCAATAAGCGGAGGGAGATGCATGAGTTCAAAGGTGGTGCATTGTAAAATAAATGGACTGAACAGAAACGGCTGCTGTGGGTCGCTGTGCTGGGTTTATCACACACACACACACACACACACCACACACACACGACATAGACACAGATATACACACAGACACACACAGACACACACACACACACACACACACATACACACAGAGACACACACACGACATTGACATAGACACACACACACACACAGACACACACAGACGCACGACATAGACACAGACAGACAGACACACACACACATATACACGACATAGACACAGACACACACACACACACACACACACACACACACACACACACACGACATAGACACATACACACACAACATAGACACAGACACACACATACACAGACACACGACATAGACACAGACACAGACAGACAGACAGACAGACAGACAGACAGACACACACACAAACACACACACACACACACACACACACACACACACACACACACACACACACACACACACACAGACATAGACACAGGCACACTCATGACAACATTGACACACACACACACACACACACACACACACACACACACACACACACACACACACACACACACACACACACACACACACACAATCAGACACACACACACAGACACACACACAGACACACACCACAAGACACACACACACACACACACACATACACACACACACACACACACACACACACACACACACACACACACACACACACACGAAACCTAAGTGAATAACAAGTTGAAAAGCATATAAACGTACTCCCAGTTTATCTTGAATACGCGTGAGATATTCCATCATCTGTGATCCATAATGAACATACCAACAAATTTTCAGAAAGATCGGCGGAGTACTTTCTGAGATTTTCCATAAAGAAAAAAAAAACTGTTATGGGCCGTTATAGCCGCTAGTAACGGCTATAACGGTAAAATAAAACATCGGGCATGATCCGTGACCCATAACGAACATACCTAGAAATTTTCAGAAAGATCGGCCAAGTACTTTCTTAGATATTCCATAAAGAAGAAAAACCGTTATGTGCCGTTATAGCTGTTAGTGACGCCTATAACGGTTAAAATAACACATCGGGCATTATCCGTGACCCATAATGAAATGCCTGCAAATTTTCAGAAAGATCGGCCAAGTACTTTCTCAGACATTCTATAAGGAAGAAAAAACCGTTATGGGCCGTTATAGCCGTTAGTAACGGCTATAACGGCAAAAAAATAACACATCGGACATCATCCATCGCCTATAATGAACATGCCTACAAATTTTCAGAAAGATCGGCCAAGTACTTTCTGTGATATTCTATAAAGAAGAAAAACCGTTATGGGCCGTTATAGCCGTTAGTAACGGCTATAATGGTAAAAAAACAACAATAACAACAAAAAAACATTGTGCATAATCCATGACCCATAGTGAGCATACCTACAAATTTTCAGAGAGATCGACCAAGTACTTTCTAAGATATTCCATAAAGAACGAAAACCGTTATTGGCCGTTAGTAACGGCCATAACGATAAAATAACAAATCGGCATCATCCGTGACCGATAATGAACATACCTACATATTTTCAGAAAAATCGGCCCAGTAGTTTTGTCTGGAGCGAGTGGAGCACATTTGACCACGGATGGACGGACGGACGGACGGACGGACTGGGACACACACACACACACACACACACACACACACACACACACACACACACACACACACAGAGAGAGAGAGAGAGAGAGAGAGAGAGAGAGAGTATTTCTTCGTTCCCATTGTAAAGTACTCCCTGTTCTATAAGAACTAAGAGTTCAAAAATCACGAGGTCCCAATTCGATAAAAAGCGTTTGTTCCTTTTCAGCAGCAGTTGGTCCAGAATCCGATGCCCCACGCTGGGATGCATCCCTGGATACATTACATGTTTCTTTGGCTGTGCAGGGTTCAGGAATTTCTGTGCTGACGTGGAGATGATGGCAGGGTACAAGCCCAACATCTACTGGCTGGTCACCTGGCTCGTCATCACTCCTGTGGCCGTTTTCGTGAGTCACCCCCCCCCCACCCCTTTCACACTTTCCTATACAGCTTCACCCGGCCTCCTTCTGCTCTGCTGCAACTTCCCCCATTCTTTTTTTTTTCTTGATCTGCAGCAACTGTCCCTGCCTTCCTTTCTGATCATTCATAACTCAGAGTGGATTAAGGGTGTAGGAAGTTATAATGGAAACCAGAAAGGATATATATGTAGTATCAATGGACAAACGATGTAGGAAGCTAAAGAAATAAACCAGATAAGATCATACAAAATCACAACCGAGAAAAAAAATATGAAGGAAATTACCACAGAAAAAAAAAGAAAATAAAACAGAAGTTAGAACAGAGAAGGGATGTACTGAATCATTGCAGAACAGAAAAAAGGACATATGAGCTACAAGAGACCCAAAGAAGGACGTAGAAAGATGATGCTCTAAATCACTGTAGAACAGAAAAATAGGACATATGGGCAAGAGACCCAAAGAAGAACCTAGAAAGGACGTTCTGAATCATTGTCCAACAGAAAATTGACGTACGTATGGCTAAAATAGACCCACAGATGGACGTCGGAATGATGGATTCAGAACAGAAAAAGGACTTACGGACTTCTATAGACCCAAAGAGGGACGTAGGAAGTTACAGAAGACCAAAGGTTGTATGTTGGAAGTGACACTAGACCAGAGGAAGGATGTAGGACATTTCGATAGACTAGAGGAAAAGACGAAGAAAACTGCAATGAACTAGAAAAAAGACGTTAAAAAAAGCTACAAAAGACTAGAGGGAGGGATATTGGAAATAAATTATTACTATAAACCGGAGGAAAAGATGTAAGAAGTAACAACAGACAAGAAGGTGGATGTTGAAAGCTACAATAGACCACAAGCTACAATAGACTCGATGCAGAATGTTGGAAGTTAACAGCAGATCAGAGATTAGGACGCTGGAAGCTACAGTAGACCAGAGGACAGACGTAGGAAACTACAATAGACCAGAGGAGGTATGCAGGAAGTTGAAATAAAAACTGATGACATATTTGGAACATTCTGGAAAATACGCAAAAGGAAGGATACAAAAATATACACGGAATGATGAAGGATTTGGAAAACTGTAACTGATGAAGGATATCAGCAAGTGACAGAGTGCGAACAAAGGATTTTAGATGTTGCAAAAAAAAAACAAAAACAAAAACAAAACAAAAACAAAAAAAAAAAACGGAGGATATAGGAAGATACAAACATTAACTGAAGGATTTGGGAAATCACAACAGAAGAAGAGCAGAAGTTACATAGAACAAATGAAGATTTTGGAAATAATAACATTGGCATTTATCGGAAGTTTCAGTTCAACAAACAAGAAATATTGGAAATTTCAACAGACGAATGATGAAGGATGTTACATAATGACAAATACTGTAAAATTTCAACAAGGAAAGATTTTTGACACTACAACACAACATATGAAGATATTTAAAAGTACAACAGACAAAGAATGCTTGAGGTTACAGCAAAAAAAAAAAAAAAAAAAAAAAAGCAAGCAGAGGAGTAGAACAGAGGAAGCTGTTGGCAGTTACAACAGAGGAATAATTTATGTTACATGCTTTTAACTTCCTACATCCGTCACTGTAACTCCCTCACCCATACTATAGTCTACTATATATATTCGTTTAACATGATTATGTCAACTGATTATCTTTGTTGTTCATCTGTGTCCTGGTCTTAGTTCAAGAACATTACTGTCCTCTATCAGGTTCCAGTCAGTTTACTGTGTCACTTTATCATCGTCCTGTTTCTTTGTTGTACAGTTATTCTTTCAGTTTGTTTGTCGTCCCTATCGTGTCCGTGAATTATCATCATCGTTAAGGTTATCATTTGTTATCTTTTCGATCAGGTTTTGTCACTGTTTCAGTTTTACCGTTGTCATTATTTCAATTCATTATCTTTATTATCTCAGTTTATCATCGTCATCGGAGCGGTCCAGTACACCAAGGCTGGCTACGGGCAGTACGAGTTTGAAGACTGGGCACAGGGCATCGGGTGGCTGATGGTGTCTGTGCCCATCGCCCTCATCGTCGTCGTGGGCATCGTTCAGATGGTCCGATATGGCGTGGTACGTGTTGGGTGTGTCTGCTGTGTGCTATGATAATGGTGTTCTTGTTTTGCATTATACTTTTAACCTCTGTCAAAGATTTTTTTTCCACCTTGTCTGAGGATTGATTGATTAGTTGGTTAGCCTGTCAGTCAGCTAGAGTACACCCAAGTAACCAACTTTAGCAGTTTGTTTGAAAACTGACATATGAACCAAGGATGAATCCGTTAAATTTTGGACCAAAGAGTGGATGTATGGCAGGGGCGGATCAATGGAGGGGGTCTGACTGAGGTGGGGAGTGTAGGGGCCGCCTAGGCCCATTGGGGTCCATGGGCAACACTCTAGTCAAGAGGCGTGGGGGCGAATTCCCTCGAGTCGCTGAAGATATTGTAAATTTATCAGCCGCATCTGGCGGATAATGTGTCTCTACTCACCATGAATGTGTAGTCTGGGTGTGAGATGCGTGTCCGGAACCCCTGTCCCCCTCCACCTCCACCCCCCCCCACACCTGTGTGGAGTGGAATTTGAGTTAGAGTTTGCGAGAACGTAAGGGGACCGTTGCAGCTTGGCAGAGGTCTGCGCGGTCCGAAGTGTTCTTGTGGTTTGGTGTTGTATGGTATGATGTTGATTTATTGTCTTCTCACAAAACTTTCATCTGTGTGGAATTCGGATCACCATTTATCATCGACACATTGTGCCATCCATTTTCATCTGTCAGCGCCTCTTTCTCTTCGCTTACCGATAATTTTGCCAGCGATAAGTTATGTGCTGCCATGAGATTCTGTTTTCGTGAGTTAAGTGCGTGCAGCGCACGGAATCTGGATTTGCGGCCTTCTCCCAAAGACAAGCACTCGGATTACAAGTTTTGATGTAATGGACAATGTTCAGAACTCTGTAAGGGAAGGTAATCTGTGTTAGAACTCACATTCAGGGAGAGTGACTGCGTCGTTGTTAGAACTTCTAAGCGGTATAAACGTTAACGGTTTGTATTATTACAAAACAAGATTCTATGAAAAGTAACTCTTTCAGTCTGTACATACTATACCTACCTTGCCGGAAAAAAAAAAGGGAATTTCCGGCATTAAGTGACTTTCTCACAGAGGTTTGAAAAAGATAGCAAACAATAAAAGCCTGCCAACCGACCCAAGCTTTTTTTTTTCTCCTTGGTACATGAACACAACATTTTTTTCTCGTTACATCTTATTTCAGGTCTGGAGCCGTAAGGGCAGATCTAGGAGGCAGAGGTCTGCACACTGTCGAATGCCCTTGTTTTCTTTTTGATTCATTCCTTTAGTTGACCCCCTGAACCTGTTCCTTAGTATCGATGTTATTTATAACAATAGTTCCTTGTTCCAAACGAGCGTTTAAAACCGTCTTTTTTTGTGCACCCTTTCCCCCACATCTCACTCGATCTCTGTTTGTTATCACCCAAGAGGGGATAACTCCCATTACACTTCTTACTCACCTGTTAAAGGAGACAGAAAAGCTACACACATCCTCACGATGCCTGCAGCAAACATGCCTGCGACATTCATCTTTATTATATTGAGCTTTCCTTTTTTCTGTTAAAAAATGTGCTTTTTTTCTCTCTGAAACTTCTAAATATAAACACTGGTTTAGCAATTGTAACATAAACTTTAACAATGCTGTCAGATTCACACGTACACACACACACACACACATACACACACACACACACACACGCACGCGCGCGCTCGCACACACACACATACACACGCACGCGCGCGCTTGCACACACACACACACACACATACACACACCACACATACACACACACACACACACACACACACACACACACACACACACACACACACAGTAAAGATCAAGAACGTAAAAACTGTTACATCATGATAAAAAAAAAAATGCTATGGATAATGAAACATTTTATTTTGAAAATGTCAGTGGACGCCTTTTGCACTAATGCACCAAACAATTGTGTGTTCATATGTGTTTATGTCATTCATGGTAAAGCGATGTCGTGTTAGCCAGTGCCCGTGTCAGATTTAGTAAAAAATGTTTCATTGATTATCCGTGTCAGTCATGTCGACGCAGTGATGTGCTTCAGCTAGCTAGTTCCGTTGTCACTCATTGAGACTGAATTATGTTTTAATGACTGTTTGTTGGGAAACGATGATAATTATGTTTCAGCCAGGACCGTGTAACCCAGACAGAAGCCACGGTGTGTTTTAGCCACTGCCCTTGTTACTCATGATCATACCAGTGTGTGTTTCAGTTAGTTCGCTTGCTTATCAACGTGGAAGCAGTGGCGTGCTTCAGTACCCACGAAAACGAATTCAGCAGTGGTGGTCCACCTAGCAGTACCCATGCCCACTTAATACGGACCAGTAGTAAGCTTCATTCAGCCCGTACCCATGACACCGATATTAAAAACAGCGGTCTGTTTCAGCCTGGCTGTTTCCATCCTCTGCCCACATGGGGCCCGGCGGACCCGAGGAATCGAACCGGTCGCTACGCCTCCACCGCCCTCCCTTTCACTGTGCCGAAACGGAAATGCTCACCCATCAGCAACGCAGAGTCTGGTGGTGCCAGTGGATATGGAGGACCCCGTGTGACGCCAGAGTTTCTACTTCCACCGAACCCCGGGGTATAGCACAGGAGATAGCTACGCCCCAATGACCCTTCCCTTTACCCAGCCAGAAGAGGAACGCACACGTGTCAACGGGTCTGACCCCGATACACATGGAAATGACGACCAAGACACGAGCCACGGGTCTGAAATCCATTAGACATGACGTCAAATCTGCAGCGTGATTTTGTGGACAGCCTAAAAATCAGTGTGAGTTATATGGAATGACATGTGATGCATAAAAGCCCCCCCCCCCCCCCCCCCCCCCCCCCCACGTTTGTCTTGGACGTGGGGGGACATTTAGTAAACATTCCTAGATTTTAAAGTTTCTTGTACTGTGACCATGTACGAAAAAGAAATGGCAAAGGTGTTGTGCAGCGTCTTGCTACACCGATAAAACCCGGTATGATGCATCAATGCTCCCCATATCCCCAAATTTAACATTTTGTTTACGACGTGGGGGAGAGAGAGTAAATATTCCTAGATTGAAAATCCTTGGCACTGTGAACCATGGCCGAAAAAGAAATGGTATTGTGTGGTGTCTTACAGCACCGATGAAAATCCCTTAATCTCAAGATATGACGGGTAGACATTGATTACATCCGCCAAGGTTCTGTTTTCTTCCCTGTCTGTTTGATGATAAATTTGTGTGTGTGTGTGTGTGTGTGTGTGTGTGTGTGTGTGTGTTTGCTTTCGTTTGTTTGGTATTTCGGCAGGTATTTCACGACTACTTCGGAGTGTTGGCCTCCAGCTTCCTTGGCGTCACGTGTATCACATTTTATTTTCATTCATTGTCCGTTTTAGATTTGCCCATGATCATCAGTGTAATTTGTTTGATCTGGGTCACAAAACCGAATTCATTGTGTTTTTGTGTAATTCTAGTCATCGTTATGTAGGGATATGCAGAGATGTCTTATTTATTGTAAATGATAACCTGCAAAGTGTCTAACGCGCTTTATTTACCAAAACATCAAAATGTGACCAGCCTGCGATCCACATTTGCTGATGTCTGCAGTTCTTCTGGGGTTTGTAGAAATGGCATTAAATCATGTGATTGTCACGAGTAGAGTGTTTCACTGTGTGGGAAGAATGACCAGTCTGAACGGAAGAAGAGGCTGAAAGTGACAGTATTAGATTAAGCCCCTTCTCACCAAAACAAACAAGGTGGACAAACTGAGTTTGCAGCACAAATATATTACCGCAATTTACACCGTCAAAAAAAAAAATCAAAACCTTGTATTCCAACGTGTCCCAAAGTCACTGAAGGTGTCACAGACAATACTAAGGGCCAGTAATTCTAATGTAGCTAACACGACTGTTTCAGGAACGTTTACCCAGATACGCTCCTAATCACAAATATTCACAATGAAGAATAAGGCAGATAATCTAAAAGACATTATTTTTTTTTCTTTGTGAAAGATATACCGCATGAAACATTTTAGGCTTGAGCGGCAATGGGCAAAGAAAATCTGTGCAGGTCTGAAATCCTTTCAAAGTGTACTGAAGCTGGCGCTGTCCGTCCCACAGAGTGGAAAGAAATACTGAAAGCGCCTTCGAGAATTTATCATGTAGAGGGGGAGCTAACTGCCTCCCCTCAGGAGAGTTTAGTCACAAAGACTTTGTTGTGCACTATCTGACTGTCAACAAAGGAAATCTTCAGTATGTTAGGAAGACAAATGGATGGCACACAAGCCAGTCGAGCAAAAAAAAAAAAAAAAAAAAAAAAAAAAAAAAAAAAAAAAAAAAAAATCGCTCAAAACGTCACAGCACAAAATAGCTCGGTTTGTTCCTTTTAAGATCACATCAGTGTTGCCATAGTCACTTCCGCATGTAGGGTTTTCTTTTTTTTTTTCCCCAGTAAATCATTTCCACACCATATGGACGCCAGTGAAGTCTCTCACGATGTCCTCTTCCATGGAAACGGCCGAAGGTATATGTGTGTGTGTGTGTGTGTGTGTGTGTGTGTGTGTGTGTGTGTGTAAGTGCGCGCGCGCGCGCACGTGCCTGCATGTAATAAAGAGGACTTTGGACCAGAATTGAGAACAAATGAAAGAAACAAACAAAAGCACAAAAGGGTTCATAACCTAAAAGAAGATTTTATTGCTCAGAGTTGAATAATAACACCTGGAATTAAACTAGTATAGCGAGGAAAAAAAAATCATTCATTGAAAATGATCTGTGATAAAAACTTTTATGATATAAGAAACAAACAATATTCGTACATAAAGGAAGATCTCGTGGTGTGTTGTCTCTGGCGGGGGAGAGGAGAGATCTGGGAGCGGAGCTGTGAGGAAGGGGAGCGAATGGAAGGGCAGGACCGGGGAGAAGTCTGGGTTGGGAGACGGGGAAGGGGAACAATTGTCTGTCTTTGCATGGCACTTCGTAATCTTTATTTTAAAATAACATTCCAAATATCACTAGTAGTCCCTGCAATATATGGTTAGCCCCCCCCCCCCCCCCCCCCCTTTCCCCCCCGATTTCTGGTTATCGTGAGCAATCTACACACCGGAAATACATAATCGACACAATCATACACAGGAGTAGGTCTATTTACATCATATTGGACAGGAGTAGGTCTATTTACATGTAAACTACAATCTGCCAGAGAACAGTTTTACTCGGTCTATAGATACTAACAGTATGATGTCAACTTGTTGGAAAAAATCTAATTATTACGTGTACTTATTACCAGAGATCAGGATATGCATTATTTCATATGTTGTTAATAAAAGATGAAACTATAGGCGTATCAAGAATTCAGCAGTTAAAACAAAGCTCATAATTTGACAGGCGATGTGAAAGTGCCCAGTTTTGTCAATTTTGCATCGTTTATATACTCCGCATATGCTGATGCGACACGGATACTCTCATTCTTATCCGCCACAGAATACACCAAAACAATGTTGGAATGAGTGAACGCGGCTTGCTGTCCAGGACCAGTATCGTTGATTCGACCAAAACACGAAAAACTGTTCTTCATCTTTGGTGCATACAGTTCTTGCGTATTTTCATTGCATATGACATGGTTCTTAAATACCAATCATCATTTTTTTCGGCTTTTTTTGTGGGTCCGAATGTTTTCTGTAAAGAATTCTGTCGGCTTTTGTCCAATGACCTTTTAAATATTGGACCCGAGATCTTGTCTTTTCAAATGAAAGTTATATTGCTTTGATGTGAAGATTTATCCCTAGGTTTGCACTGCTGGCTTGCTATTAAAACATCAGCATGGCTCAGTTTGGTTTTATGAGTTGTACAGATTTTTCTTCACCATCGCACATTTCTTTGCATGCTTTAGTCGGTTTTATTTTCTCTAACCAGGCCTGCTAGAGATATGTAAATACTTGCGTTTCCTTGTGCTCAGATTGTCAGTACTTTTTGTGCACATGTGTAGCTGCTGAACTTTCTGTGTGTGAAAGCAATACATTTTCTCCTGTTGCACAGATCAGTAGCGAGGATTAAAAAAAAAAAAAAAAAGCTATGGTCTGCCTCTTACGCATAGTCACGTATTGAATGTCGCTGTACTATTTACACTTCATTGAAACCTCATCGAATAAAAATCTCCCGTCATCTGTTTATCGCAGATTATGTCTGAAGTTTGACTTTATTTTGATTTGTTAGCTTTCCCACAGAAAACTGGATGCAGATGTTAAATCTGCATAAACCTTTCCTTTAAAACAAGCTTTTCTTGTTTTTCGAGGAGAATAAGTACAACGCTTGCGGACATTTGGAAGTCAACTTTAAGCTACATTAAGAAAAAAATCTTGTGAGTGAATAGAATATTTTTCAGTCTTCTTAAATTACCTTTGCAAACACCTGTTATTGTTGAGACAAAATGTGGAGTGCTAAGCAAAAAACACACATCGGATGGACAAAATTCCATTGGAATTCACATAAGCAAACTAAAGTATGGGTTAATCCATACTTGCAAAGTCCCTTTTACCGTGTCATTTGACAGAGAAATTATCTGTGACACACCAATCATATACAAATTTGAAAAACAGCATATCTGTACTCAGTTCAGTATATATAACCGATACCTAAACCTTTAATCATCCTACTAAGGTGTCTATACAACGGGCAGTGAATAACTGTTTGCAAAATGTTCAATGAAACACCAAGCATTTTTTAACAAAGTAGTTTGTTGAGATACATTGATAAAATGCATGTAACATCATACACGTGTGGAATGGCTGGAGACTGGGGTGTTAAAGGCGTTATGTACATACTGTACAGTTTAAAATCAACTGTCATCCCCACCCCAAGTCTCACACTGGCTTTTAAGATGCAGTTTAAGACACAGACAGCATACAGCTAAGAATCCCGTTTCCAATTAATTTACTTTGCAAATTTTGGCTTCTCATAGGAAGCTTGTTCAGGCGAGAAATCGCGCATAAGATGTACATATAAACATCTGTCCGTCCATGTATGAATGTATGTATGTATGCATGTATGTATGTATATTCAAGATATAAAAAAAAAAAACCATAAAGATATTGTCAAAAGAAAACAAACAAACAAAAAAACAAAATTATAATAATTCAAAGAGAGCAAGGAGGGATGTATTCATCAGGTATTAATGAGTCAATAAAAAAAACAAAGTTGTGATGTTGCCAAAAAAAAAAAAAAAAAAAGCTTGGAAACACGCGTTCGTGTCAGAAATGTTTATAACATACTACAGTTTTATTTTTAGTGACAGCCAGGATAGAGTTACAGTGTACGCAAATTCATACGGCTGTATGTCTACGCAGTCCCTCTGAGGCACTTAAAAATAAACTCCAGTTTCATTGTCAAACACTAGGAGAAGAGAGAGAGAGAGAGAGAAGAGCCGGGTAGGTTTGCAGGGATAGGGGCTATTAGTCACTTGAGAGAAGAAGTAGCGAAGATAACTAAATAGCAGAAATGTCATATTATATACAATGTATTATGAATCGTAGTATCAAATTATTCCAAACAAATATACATAGTTTGCAATCGGAAACAGAAAAATGGGGGAATAAAACTAAATAACATAAACATGGCATAAGGTAGTGTGCCAACGAACTCATGCTCCCGATAAATGCGCAGACAGCATTGAAGGAAGGTAAGACAGTTCTACCTATACATGCTTCGTCACTGTAAACAAAGGAGTCACCCTTTCTCCATCTGCCCGCCCCTTTGCTTCCAGTGGTCTAAGAATCAGATGACGAGTAGCCGATATAAAGGTAGTTAAGTCAAGATGATACGGGCTCTGATTTGCATGAAATAAAAAGCCACAAAAGCTGAAATTTCTTCAGATCCTCCTCTGCCTATTCTCTGCCATCTTTTTCAGTTATTGAAACATTCCTCCCTGTCGGCTGAGATTCGTGCGAAGTCAAATGATCCTGAATGACGTCACAGAGGACTTCAGGTCATGATTACAGGCGGACGGACACGTCGCTTGGACGTAGCCGCCGTTTTCGTAAGCTTCAACCTCGGGACCATTGACAGGGGTACCTTTCTCTCCCTGATCAGTGAAAGGCAGGGTGGTGGGGGCGTAGCGGCCAGTTCGGTTCTCCGGTCCGCGGGGCCCCAGTCAGGCTGGGGTTTGAAGCATTCCGGCTGAAACACACCGTTGTTTTATTGTAAATGACAGGGCACTGTCTGAAAAAAAAAAATATTATTTCAGTATAAGTTACGTACTTACCGGCTGAAACAACAACGTTGCTTCATCGGGAGTGACAAGGTTACCAGTTGCATCGCTCTTGTTCCACCAGGAATGACATGGGTACAACAAATTGACATACTCCATCGCTTCCGCACTGTCGCCGGTTGAAATACGTCGCTGTTTCACCACGAGTGACCCGGCTATTGAAAATGTGGGCGACTGATTCATGCATTATGTCTTTTATGTAAAAACAACAACAACAACAAAGAAAAGAATTAAAAAAAAGAGAGAGAGAGAGAGAGAGAGAGAGAGAAGAGAGAGAGAGAGAGAGAAAAAAAGAAAAGGAAACTGATGCATTGACTTAGCATAGATTTATCATTTTCATTAAAATTGATCTTGCTGGCCACAGGATCGCTAGGTATGTGTAATGTCGCATGGTTGCCCAAATTGTTTCACAATGAATGGTGGTGGGGGAAAATATGTGCTAAATATTCACTGTATTACCAATTATGCCGCTTAAACATATCTGAATCCTATTCATGAACAGGTATTGAGAACACTTTAAGTTAGTGATAATCAGCTAACTAAAATAACCTGGCATTTAGTAATTCGACTTTTTCAAATACAAACTTGATGAACAATAGAATACTATCAACGGACTGATGAAGAACGCGTGGTTATTTAAAAGAAAAGGCATACCATCATGGGGTATTACCAAAACGTACGAAGTTCAGATTTGATGTGAACACTGAAGGGCTACGCTTTCGTGTCAGGTGATTCAACACCAAGTGCTGAAACATGTTAAAACACCATCCTGATACCAGAGCAAGTTGAGGCTTGCAACACTT
>JADBJO010000764.1:130000-132500 GCA_016801955.1 Conus betulinus | reverse complement strand
AGGAGAGTGGTGGATGTTTCGGGAGGAGGAGGGGTGTACCAGGGGGGGAGAGGAAAGGGCTTGGTTTTCACGGAGGAGAGACAAGAGAGGGAAGGCGGCGAGAGAGGGAGGAGCGGACAGAGTAAAAGGGAGACGATTCAGCATTACATGGGCAAGCTTTGTACTAAAGGAATGGGAGGTAAGATGGGGGGGGGGGGGGGGGGGGGGGGGGGGGGGGGGGGGGGGGGAACAACGTAGGAAATCTAGGCGGGGGGAAAAAAAAAAGAAAAGAGTTATTCATATTCTTTTGCTTTCAATTTAAATTACTTTTGACGCAAAATGATGTGTGTTCTACATTCTGTTCCTGAATTATTGGTCTGCATCGCTTTTAACACCGCCTCTAGGTCGTTGTCGCCAAAAGTGATCCGCTCCAAGATCACAAACGTCGCCCCATTGTTTTCGCTGTAAACAGCAACGTGTACCACAGCCAATGGAAAGCGCTTGGTTCCACCACTGCCTGCAACCTTCACCGCGGCATGCCAGGCTCTTGTAACCATAAACTGTGACAATTCAGCACGACAATGCATGCTGGTGGGTGTGAATGGGAGTAAGATGGGAGGTTCATGTGGATCAGGAGCGGGGTTTGCGGGGGGTTGGGGGGGGGGGGGGGGAGAGAAAGAGAGAGAGAGAGAGAGAGAGAGAGAGAGAGAGAGAGAGAGAGAGAGGAGGGGAGGAGGAGAGGAGTGGAGAGGAGGAAATTATTCTTCATTTCCTCTCTCTCTCTCTCTCTCTCTCTCTCTCTCTCTCTCTCTCTCTCTCTCTCTCTCTCTCTCACAACAGTCCATAAACTAAACTGGAACTCGGGAAAACCAAGACCTACTCCAAGATCAAACGGATCGCGGATCCACCCGTTACTCCGGATCCGCCCCAAAAGTTTACGGCTTCGGCTTTTGAGCCACATTCCATCTTTCCACGTCGTTTCTTTAAAATAGGTCCGGTAGTTTTTGCATACTCTTGCCGACAGACATACAAACAAACTGACAAAAATTGGTGACAAAACATTCGTTTCCTCCCTGGCGGAACTGAAAATAAGAAGTCAGACGTACTGTGAAAAGTGGTCAGGCAGGGTTGAGTGAAATCATGGGACTTCCATAGAAGACAGCTCGGTCTGCTTTAAACACTCTTTATATTTCGGCATGTTGATCTGTGAGAGACACGCACACATAGCTACGTAGACAGACACAGGTACACGTTCGAAGTGATAAATGCAGCAGAAAAGGAATCGCTCCTAGATATCAACTTGTGATTTAGGAACGCTAGTCCAGCAACAAACACCGAAGCAGACAAACAGGTAGAGACAAATAGACATACCTGGCTATCCAGACCAATTGTGAGGATCATGAAGAAGAAGAGGAAGGCCCACAGAGACTGGGCGGGTAGTTTGGTGATTCCATCTGGGTAGGCCACAAAGGCCAGACCAGGACCTGTTCGGAACAGAATAGATGAATGCTAATCCCTTCTATTTCTGCAACGTCATTACGTCCAAGATCTGAATTTCACTTACATAACGTCATCATGACGTTCTTTAAACTACTGTTGCTTGTATGACGTCATCAGTATCGTTGTCTTTTAAACAACCATGTGTGATAATTATCATCTTCCGCATTGTCTTTTGAGCCATTTCATGTGGCGTCTCCATTGTTTTCAAACATCTCTCTGCCTGTGTTATGTCATTATTATCATTGTTTTGTATGTCACATTGTGTGCGTCACTACCACTGTTTTTAAATCACCTTTCCTTGCGTGAACATATCATAATCATCGTTTTAAGCCCCCTTTTATTTTTCGTGACATATCAGCAAGCTTTTAAAACACCCCTCTTTGTGCCAAACATTACCACGATTTAAAAAAAAAAAAAAAAAACCTTTCATTGCGTTACAAATTATCACCAATATTCTTACATCATCTTGTGTGACGTCTCCATTGCGACTATTTTGAAACTAGATTTCTAGTGTGAAGTATTATTACCATTGTTTTCAGTTTGTTTGCTATCTTAAATGACCTTTCCTCGTGTGACATAAGCATTACCGTTCGTGAAACCGCCTTTCTTGTGTGGAGTATTTTCACCATTGGTTCTGAACTACCACCATGCGTGACGTCTCTTTCACTATTACGCTGAAACTACATTTACTTATGCAACGCCATCGGTATTGCAAATTAGCAACATATTGCCAGGGCATTGTTGTTTTTGAGAAGTGGGACGGAATTGAGGGGGGGGGGGGGGGGGGGGGGGGGGGGGGGGGGACAGGGGCGGAGTTTGGTGTCCTAAAACCTCCACAGAGAGAGAGAAACGAGAAACGAGAGAGAGAGAGAGAGAGAGAGAGAGAGAGAGAGAGAGAGAGAGAGAGAGGGGGGGGGGGGGGGGGAACTATTTTTTTTTCAACGCCAGAAGCAGCTCACCCGAATCAGCAACGGCGGTGACATCTTGGTTGGTGACATAGGCCATGTGACCCAGGAGAGAG
>JADBJO010000764.1:112500-117500 GCA_016801955.1 Conus betulinus | reverse complement strand
CTACGACGACGACGACGACGACAACAACAACAACAACAACAACAACTACTACTACTGCTACTGCTGCTGCTGCTGCTGCTGCTGCTGCTGCTGCTACTACTACTACTACTACTACTACTACTACTACTACTACTACTACTACTCCAACTAGAACTACAACTACAACATACTCCACTACTACTACTACCACCAGTACTATTACTACTATTACGACTACTAGAGCTACTACCTCTATCTCTCCTACAACTTCTTCTTCGACGACGACTCGACGACGGCAATGACGATGACAAGTCATCATCAAAGGTATTTCCCCACGTTTCTTTGCTCCTTAGTTTTAAACCGATGGGCTTCTGCATTTTCGGAAACGGAAAGAAAGAAAACGTCATGCACACTGAGAAAGCAGACGACAGACGGACAGACACGTAGCAAATCCTACAGATCAATGAGTGATAATAATACCAACCTCCTCCATTCCTGTAGGCCAGGTAAGGGAAGCGCCATATATTGCCCAAACCCACAGCATAGCCAACACAGGACAGCATGAAATCCAGCTTCCTCCCCCAGTTGCCACGCTCGACCTGAACAGAAAGAAAACATAATCTCACACAAATGAAATTACTCTTGAATTCAGGGGAAATTATAGGGGTACAGTCCCCTTCTGCACAAAGGCATAATCTGCCAGGGAAGTAATTACAGCTACGGACTGAAAGAGTTACTTCCCTTGTAAATTTTTATGATACGGTAGGAACATAGGATATGTGAATATTTATGTTACCTAGCAGTTGCATTATTCCATGAAAATGTATTGTTTCATAGATGTTTATGAGCTCGTATGACAATTTTGCTGTATTCATTTTCGGTATAAATTGTAAATACTCTTGTTAAACAGTTTCTGGTGTCGTCCTTTAATCAGTACTGTGAATCGACACGCATACAAAACGGTTTCTTTCATATGCGGGGTTTCTTTCATACGAGTCTTACAGAAGTCGGATCAGCACTAAACACAAGCATGAATGAAAACAGTACAGTTTTAGCGAAGATTGCTTTGCTTTTTGCTTCTTCTTCTACTTTTTTTTTTAAATTTTAACTCTCTCTCTCTGTCTCTCTTTCCCTATCTCTCTCTCTCTCTCTCTCTCTCTCTCTCTCTCTCTCAAGCGAATTCATTTCTCAGCCAAGAGTGGGGTACAGCGGAGATACAGGACGATGCAAGGAGAGAGAGAGAGAGAGAGAGAGAGAGAGAGAGAGAGAGAGAGAGAGAGAGAGAGAAATGCAGCAGCCACAGTCGCAGTCCTCGACAAAAGGAAAAGAGCAGAGGCAGAGCAAAGCAGAAGACCTTAGTTATTATTGTTATCATCATCATCATCATATATTATTATATCTATTGTTAATATTATTATCATTATTGGTACTTAAGAACTTTATCTGCAAAGAATCCTGAGACATTTCTAGGTTTTCACTCCCCTTGCCACACACACACACACACACACACACACACACATACATACATACATACACACACACACACACACACGCACGCAAGCACGCACACACGCACGCACACACACACACACACACACACACACACACACACACACACACACACACACACACACACACACACAGAGATGGACGCACGTACGCGCGCGCGCACTCTCTCTTTCTCTCTCTCTCTCTCTCTCTCTCTCTCTCTCTCTCTCACACACACACACACACACACAAGCTCACACAAGTGCCTTATCCATACATGGAACAATCGCCCTTTCTCTCTCCTTCGCGCTTATTCTCTTTCTCCAGTCACTCAGTGCAAGTTCTCTCCTGTACACAGTTTTTGACCCGCCGTCTGGGGGCCTGGTTCTTCTTGGTTGGTAGGCCAAACAGTGACGTGTGTGTGTGTGTGTGTGTGTGTGTGTGTGTGTGTGTGTGTGTGTGTGTGTGTGTGTGTGTGTGTAAGGCTATGCACTGCAGCAGAAGAGGTTTACGTACTCGGCTCTCTGTATGCAATGCTGTTTTACACCGGTGCTACCTGGTGTTATAGGTAGAAAGCGAGAGGTGACAAACACACAGACACTTCGCCGGTACACAAGGCGCTTCACACTACCAGAAGCACACACAAGCGCTACAAGCCCGATGTAGTGCCTCCGCGTGGCAACACATGTCCACTGGGTGCTTTGCAGCCCAGGCCGAACTACAGGGAATTTGGAGGAGGTTGGCCCCTAAACATACAACGAACAGGCCCACCAGTGTGTGGTCATGTCTTGGCCTTCATGAACCAAACCCCCCAAATGGGCAAATAGTAGGGCAGAGGGAGTTCTTCAGCCTTGGTTAGCCATCCCTCTTGGAGACAGATACTGTGAACAACCAAGCTGTACTTCCAGGAGCTGTCTACACGTAGCAACTACTGCACATGTAGGGAATGTGCCCCAGAAGGCGAGAGGGCGGAGAAGAGACAGCACAACTCTCCTTCACCTTAAAAGTTTCCTGTGCTGGTCAGGCATGCTGGTACGCCGATAAACCCAAATGCAACCTTTACCAGCTAGTTCCAGGTCCTGTGACGACGGAGAAGTAGTGACAGGGACAGACAAAGGATGTTGCTGGAGGTCTCTAGCTACAACTCTGCACGTAGGCGGCTGTAAGCAGATGGTCGTTCATCGTACAACCAGGGCAGATGCGGTGCTCGTATCTTCCTACAGCGACAGAGCAGCCCTATTCAGGGACAGCGCTGCTCTCCCCACATGGGGAGGGGGAGATAAAAGGATCCCTAAACAAAGCCTGCCCCTTCACTGAACCTGACCGGTGACCGGGCCTGCCTGGTCATCCAATATGGCGGTCGAAAGACAAAGCACAAGAAAATGCAGATGCCTCTGACATTTTGGGCATGGAATGTCTGAACCTTACTGGACAGAGACGACAGACCAGAGCGTCGTACCGCTCTGATGACCAAGATGCTAGGCAGTTATCGGATGGATATGGCGGCTCTGAGAGAAACAAGACTTGCGGGCGACACAAAGCTTGAAGAAGTTGGAGGAGGCTACGCCTGTTGCTGCACTGGAAAGCCTGCAGAAAACCCAAGAACTTTCTGGTGCTGGATTTGCCATTCGCGAAAAGCTTGCCCAGGAGCTGGATAGCCTGTCACGTGGCATTAATCATCGCCTGATGATATTGCGGCTGAGGCTTACAAAGGACCGCTTTACCACAGTCATCAGCGCTTACACTCCAAGAATGACGAACCCAGATGACATCAAGAAGCCTTCTAAGAGGAGCTGAATCGTGTCATTACTGAGATCAACCAAGACGCGCGCACGCACACACACACACACACACACACACACACACACACACACACACACACACACCACAGAGACACAAACACACACGCATACACACACACACACGCACGCACGCACGCACACACACACACACACACACACACACACACACACACACACACACACACACACACACACACACACACACACACAGACAAACACACACACACACACACACACACACACACACACACACACACACGCATACACAACACACGCACACACACACACACACACACACACACACACACACACACACACACACACACACACACACACACACACACACACACACACACACACACACACACACACACACACACACACACACACACACACACACACACACACACACACACACACACACACACACACACACACACACACACACACACACACACACACACACACACACACACACACACACACACACACACACACACACACACACACACACACACACACACACACACACACACACACACACACACGCACGCACACACACACACACACACACACACACACACACACACACACACACACACACACACACACACACACACACACACACACACACACACACACACACACACACAGGTACTGGGATAATCACAAAGTAAAGTGGTGGTCCAAAACAAAGGCGTCAGCAAAGAGATATATGCAAATAAAAGAGCTGAAGAAAGAAGAGATGCCAATAGCCTCTAGGAATCGATCCAGCACAGTCAACGTAACCAGCATACTACGTGGGAAAACGCTCTCCGAAGAAATGTCATTATAAATGAAATGTGCCTTACGGCTCCTCCAAGGTTACAGCTCTGTACTGAAACCTGTTTGTGACTTCTGTCTTGGAATCAAACTTTGTGGAACGGGAAGCGGTGGGGGTGCGGGGTGGGGTGGGGGGTGGGGGTGTGGGGGAATCAGATGATTCAGTGTGTCTGTCCACTCTAGGCACGCAACCCTTGGAACATGTCCAGAGGTCACTCAAAGCAACGCTAAACCAGAGAAGGTACACAGACACGGCTAAGTGGTCAAGGAGATCGTATACACGGCGAGAACTGCCAGAAGAAAACACTACACCAACAGAAGCTCCAGCTGAGGCGGTCTACAAAAGGTGAGATGCCAGAAATCATAGTCTGGAACAGCGGTGCTGTTTTTGTGCTCCCAGTTCTTATAGAACAGGGAGTGCTTTACAATGGGAACGAAGACATGCTGTCTGTGTGTCTGTCTGTCTGTGTGTCTGTCTGTGTCAGTACAACCACGAGTTAATCTGACAATAAATCGGTTTCAATCAGTCAGTCTGTCTGTGCGTCTGTCTGTCCGTGGTCAAAATGTGTTCCACTCGCTCCAGACAAAACTTCAGGGCCGATCTTCCTGAAAATTTGTAGGTATGTTCATTATGAGTCACGGATGATGCCCGATGTTTCATTTTACCAGAATAGCCGTTACTAATTGCTATAATGGCCTCAAACGGTTTTACTGCTTTCTGGAATATCTCAGAAAGTACTTGTATTCAAGATAAACTGGGAGTACGTTTATATGCTTTGTATCTTGTTAAGTTTGTCAGAGTTGGACTTAAGGTCACAGCTGTGACAGACTCCGCATTACAACTGTGAAATGGTTTTCTTGTTTCCTTAGACTGCACACTGAATAAAAAAAAAGTACTATTTTTCCCCA
>JADBJO010000764.1:92500-105000 GCA_016801955.1 Conus betulinus | reverse complement strand
AAATTTTGCCCGAACATCATTAACATCTGACGGCAGCTCCTGGCCCGTCGTGTGTCACAAAGAAATTCAGATAAGCATAGTACGTAGTCCTTAAACTAGATACAAAAATGCACGTCACAAGCCTAGGAGGGAGAGCCAACTATGGTGATTTCACAATACCCAGGCAAAACATATGAAAAGTGGTTTTCTTATATATATATAAAGACGAGAAAACACAATGAACACGGAGTAAGAGAAAATCATTCATGGGCTGTGAACTATTCTGAAGAAAAGTACGTTTTTCGTGGGGTTTCTTAAGTGTTTGCTGAAGAGAACGTATCAAAAGCAGTGCGCCACTTAACAATGTTCCTACGTCAAAGGATGCTACTCAATTCACGGGACCCTTAGGAATGGCCGTACTATAAACAGAGCGCTCGTACTTTGTGTGGGAAAACTGCCTTCAGCAAACATACAGAAAACCCGAAATGAGTAGATAACTGAAGGGACTGAATGCAAGACTCGCGTAGGGTATTGTGTAGGATGCGCACAGCAGCTAGCTTGGTGGTGGATGGCAACTTTCGCCACTGGGCTTAGCAGTCATGAAATACGAGGCTGGTACATACATGGGGCCGTTTCCATGGAGGTTCTGTTGTGTCGCTTCCGGTGATCACACTTTGACATCCGCCAGGGAGCAGTTCTGTCCCTTGACGTCTTAATGGAATGTCCTGTGCATGCCTGCACCCTATGTGAAGGTAGAGCAGAATTCTCAGGGTGGTGCAGGATTAGCCTTGGTTGGTTCTGCTGCTGAGGACAGTCCTTCTTTGGGTCCCACTGACAACTATGGGTGGAACTTCCCCCCCCCCACAGACAGATAAGTAAAGGGGACTGAACGGGTTCAAATGTGTCTGTTGTACAGTCAGGGGTTTCAGACAGCCAAAAGGACTGATGGAAATGATGTACTAATCGTCTGAAATCCTTGTTCCAAATAAGGCACTGGGAAAACATGGTGTTCATATGAAGGAGGACTTGAAGACAGCTAGAAAAAAAAAGAGTTTTGTGGAAAAGGCATACAGTTTGTTCGGATGACCGAATACCGTATTTCTGTGTTACGCTTTATACGTCTGTTCTCTCTCTCTCTCTCTCTCTCTCTCTCTGTCTCTCTCTGTCTGTCTGTGTCTGTCTCTGTCTCTCTGTCTCTGTCTGTCTCTCTCTCTCTGTATGCATGTGCGCCCGTGTGCGTGTGCTCGTGTGTTTGTGCATGGATGTTTGTTTGTCTGTGACGGAGTGTGTTAGTGAGTGTGCTGCATTATAATTTACATGCATTTTGTCACATGTGAATGTCATTGAAGAAAAAAAAATTTTGTGTTAGTTCTGAGATACAGTGCTATAAACATCCCCACTTTTGTAATTATCATTATTTTATCAATATTAACATCATCTTCATTATAATAATCATCATTTTTGTTACTGTTATTATGTTTATTATACTTTACGGCTAGACTTTGGCTACAAACATTTTCAAACCAAATTCGCACGTGAGAGTCTTGGAAATGTATCACGAAGAAGGTATTAACGTTGAAATCCATATGTATTGCACTTATGTTATACACAAAGAAGATACGACCAATTAACATTGATGATGCAACAGATAACTGAACAGCATCAACCATAGAGAAACAGTTCATTCATAACACACCCCGCCTGTTTCTCTCTCCTCCTTTCTGCTCCCCTTCTCGCTCCCACCTCTCCCATCCCCAAATTCAACCTGCCCCTGTCAGACAGCGTAGGGAAACCAATACCAACTCCGCCAGCTGCAGTGCCGCACCGACTATCGTCAGGCCGCCTTCCTCCCCAACACCATCAGGGACTGGAACAACCTGCCAGACGAGGTGGCTGGAGCCACCACTCTTGACACTTTTGTGTCAAGAGTTCACTGATTCCCCCTCCCCCCCCCCTCCCCCATTGGACCGCCCCCTTTTAAGTATTTAAGTATGCCAAAATAATCAACTTGATGATTGTGGGCATTACATCAAGAAGAGAAGAAGTACTGTCGCATTTTGTGTCTCGTTTTAGTGCAAATGCTGGGTTGAAGCAACCATAACAAGAGGCCTGCGTGACAGAGCAGTAAAAATCTGTGAAGGACGACAACTCAACCCGGCAGGGGTCCCTCCTCAGACATTGCGCGCGCGCGCGCGCGCGCGTGTGTGTGTGTCTTTGCGTGCATACGTGTGTGCGTGCAAGCGTGTGTGTGTGTGTGTGTGTGTGTGTGTGTGTGTGTGTGTGTGTGTGTGTGTGTGTGCGCGCGTATGTGTGTGTGCGTGTGTGTGTGTGTGTGTGTGTGTGTGTGTGTGTGTGTGTGTGTGTGTCTGCTTCATAAGGTCTCACATGAAACTTTATGATCAGTTATACTTACAACAGTAGATTGTCTGACAGATGGAATCACAGTTGTTACAGTGCATGTTTACAATGTTGTAGATCACAAAACTGGTTCACACACACACACACACACACACACACACACACACACACACACACACACACACACACGGGTGCGCGCGCGCGCGCTAAGCGTCCCAAATAGAATAGATTTTGATCAAGTGGACCAGTCCTCTTAACTATAAACACAATTACAGCTGTACTAAATCCATTTGATAACTCTTGACCTACCTCAAAACTATCACGGATGCTTCGAAGTTTTTTTTTTTTTTTTTTTTTTTTTTTTTTGGTATCTTTTTAAATCGTCGTAGTTTCAGCGATGTTCTGGTAGTAGTTGAAATGGTAGTGGTTGAAATTCTTTACCTGCTTAAAAAAAATCAAACTGCGCAGCAATAAAAAAAAAAAAACTTACAACCCGTCCTTTCCCACTTGCTAGAAAACGGTCGTTGTGTCCGCGACATCGGGTAGTTTGATACCGTGCAGCAATAGATGGAGTTGGAAACCAGTAGTTTTCTATTGTATTAAAAAAAAACACCATTGTCTCAGCGACAGTGTGGTAGCTTGTTACGACTTAGAAACCTGCTGTTTGCTACTGTTCTGTACATCGCCATGGTCTTAGCGGCAGTCTGGCTGTTAACGCGCTCAATAAACTGTGTTAGTGACCAGTAGTTTTCTACTGTACTACTAAAATTCGTCATGGTCTCAGCGACAGTGTTGTAGTAGTTGCAGGTTTACAGTTTGTTTCCGCGCAGCAACAAACTGAGCTAGAAACTTGCAGCTACCACAGAAGAGGGGTCAAGACAACGCTAATTCAGCTATTAAGAAGGAAAATAGTTCTCAGGAATCGGTTGTAGTTTTAGGACGGATACTTTGAGATACACGATGAATTCGGTCAGGGTGTTACTGAAGAGGACTGTTCGATTTTTAACGGGATACCACGCCGCGCGCGCGCGCGCGCGCGCGTGTGTGTGTGTGTGTGTGTGTGTGTGTTTTTACGTCTAACTGTACGAGAGACAGTCAAGCAACTCAACCGGCCTCAGACTGGAAGAGAATTTCAAAACATCATATTCGTCACCCCTATCCTCGTCGGTCAGCTTCCCAGCCCCCCCACCCCCACCCCGACCCCCCCCTATCCCCTCCCCCCCTCCCCTCACACACACCCGCACACACGCACGCACTGAAAGAAAGTGTCCAATTTTGAGGGCCTTCCTTCATGCCCTGCTCTCAGGGTCATCTCAGTTTGGATCTTCTTTCCGCGTCTATGCCTATAGCGAGTTCGTGTCGCGATGGCTGGTATTGGCCAGTTTATGGAGATTGTCTATGGACAAATGTAGTGGGTTAGTGGCTCCTCCCTGACGGGGAGGGGGGTGGGAGGCGGGGGGGGGGGGGGGGGGCGTTCTCCATTATTTTGGCTTTGTGAATAATCGGTTATCATCGCAAATAGGGAGGGGAGGGGGTTAGAAGGTCGAGTCCTGCGTATTTTGGCTCCTCTGAAAACTAGCAAAGAGATTTGGTAGCCATCTTTCCTCTGGCGGGTTTCCTCTCGGCGACTGGACGTTGACTGACTTGCCGTTGACTGACTCGACGTTGACTGACTGGACGTTGACTGACTCGACGTTGACTGCTTCCTGTGAATTGCCGGTGCCAGTATGATACGCCGGAATAACTTTCAGATTCACCGCCGTAAACTCACTTCCAAACATGATCTCTTTACATTCAGTTTTTATTCCGTAATAGTTCAAAGTGAATATAATCAGAAAACGCCTTAATGGCATATACAAATGTTAAAGAAACTCACAAGTTGACACATTTATTGTTTAAACGAATCCGATTTTGATGTTTGACAGAAAAGATGTCTTTCACAGCAAATTCGATTTTGATATATGACTGAAAGATTCTATTTCAAGGGGAGGCTTTCTTGTCAGGTTGTGACAAAGGGGTGTCTTATAAAAAAAAAAAAAACAACCAAAAACAAACAAACAAAAAAAAACCCATCGGGTGACTTCCCTTGGTAGTATCTTTAACGGGGTAGTTACACCAGGACTGCAGCAGGACAAGCCCGGGTGTGGCTGTGGATGAAGTACCAGAAAAATCGGAATGGGGGCAATGCCACTGGAGTAGCACCAAAAGACGAGACAGACAAAAACAAACAAACAAACAAACAAACAAAGGCATGGTAGAGACCGTCAAAGGTAACCACCAAGGTACTCGAAAGAACGCAGACATCCACCAAGGATCTACGAATCCGGGATTCACCCTCTAATTTGGATCGGCACCAACATCCAACAGTTTCGTACTTGGGTCATATTCCATCACTCTCCACGAACGTTCGTGAAAATCGTTTCAGTCGTTTCGCTGCAGCCTTGCTGACAAGAGAGACAAACCAGCCCACAAAAGTTTGAAGTGGGTGATAAAAACAGGACCTCCTGGGCGGAAGAAAAAAAAGCCCTCAGCCTAAACACACGTAAATAGCACAATGGAGAATAATTTAACTATCTTACGGCGCAGTACAAAGCCACCGTACAAACCTTGAGACGGTTTCGTGGCGGTTGTGGTTATGTGTGCGTGGAAGACATTTTTGTTTTTTTTTCCTTCTCGAGCGTGTATGGTGCCTAAAGACGACGTTGTTTGTCTTTAAGGACGAGCGTGACCTGCTCTGTGCTGTGTACGTCTTTGCCAGGATTTGAGGCGAGTGGAATGGATTGCACACTCAGATTGTGTCACGTGAGCGAAACCTCTCACAAAGGGCCTTAAGCGCTTTAGAGGACAGGAATGCTGTGCGTGGTAGAGAAACAGGTAATGGGCCAATTAACAGTACGTCTTCACCTAGCGTACACGGTCGATGTGTGTCAAGGAGGTTGAAGTGGTAAGATGGCACCTAAGGTTGTGAGGATCCTCCCGAGTTCGAACCTTCCCGATAGCGAAAGGGAGGGAAATGTAACCACTAGGACCTTGGAGCTTCGAGCAGGCGCTAAATACTCAGTCGGCTTAGGTTGCTTTGTAAACAGGTGTTGAAGAGCAGGAGTCTTGGGGGCTTGTTCATATGGTATTGCTGTAGGGCACAGTGTTGAGGCTTTGTCAGGCAGGTTGAATGCACGTGGACGTTGCTGTCATAGCTTTCTCTAGGATAGTTACTGTGTTAAAGTGGCTCTCGGAGTCGGCGGGAATTTTCGATGTTCATTTGGTGCCAAGTGGCTGTTTCCTAAGCAATTAGGTAGGGATGTGTGTAAATGCTGATGTGTGAAAGAATGTAGCGAAAGGGGAAATCAGTGTACTTGTGAACAAGATGGTGAAGAGACAACATGGTTAAAGGCATGGCCCAAAGGGAAATCCTTTGTGTCCATCCCTACATAAACTGATGGAGAACAACGTGACGAGGGGAGGAGAAGAACAACCACGAGAGAGAGAGAGAGAGAGAGAGAGAGAGAGAGAGAGAGAGAGAGAGGGGAGAGAGAGAGGGGGGGGGGGAAAGAGGGAGGAGGAGAGAGGAGAGAAGAGTGAGCAGGACAGACTAGGGTTGAGAAACACGTGGTCTGGGAGACAGAAGAGACAGCAAGGTCTTAGGGTAAAAGACAAGCTGAAAAGAAAGTGTGAAACTCTGAGGTGTGTGAAAGAGACAAAGAAGAAGACTTCTACATCCAGTTCCAGAGACGACCACAAAGACCCAGTCCTGAAACATGGAGTCAGTCAATCAAGGGCGTCACCATCACCCAGTGCTGAAGAAAACTTGAAGTGACGGTTTCAAGAACTGTGGTGTGGTGTGAAAGTGGTTGCGTGTGTGTGCGTGGAAATCTGGCCAGGCAAGAAGCCATTTTATCATAACCAGGATCAGGAAGTATTGATCTTTTATGTTTTGATTATTCCATTCTGTGTAATTGGATTTTTCATGTGTAATCATAAGTAGCATAGAAATTGTATTTCTTGTTCTGAGTCATGTTAGGAGGGGAACAAATGCGTGACATCTCATTCTCAGAGACAGGCGAATGTTTGGTGGAGTGTGCATATGCGTGAGTGTGCATATGCGTGTATAATACAGTGCAGAGTGCATAAGCAATGCCATTGGTGTGTTAAGCCTGACTAATAATACAGGTCAGCTTAGTGCACTTAAGCCGATGCCATTACGATTTCCCCCGTCACTGTAGCAGGATTAGAGGTGAGCGGAATGGATTGTACACTCAGTGTAGCCGAGGATTAGAGGTGAGCGGAATGGATTGTACACTCAGTGTAGCCGAGGATTAGAGGTGAGCGGAATGGATTGTACACTCAGTGTAGCCGAGGATTAGAGGTGAGCGGAATGGATTGTACACTCAGTGTAGCCGAGGATTAGAGGTGAGCGGAATGGATTGTACACTCAGTGTAGCCTAGGATAGAGGTGAGCGGCATGGATTGTACACTCAGTGTAGCCGAGGATTAGAGGTGAGCGGAATGGATTGTACACTCAGTGTAGCCGAGGATTAGAGCCCCCACCCCCCCCACCCCCCCCCCCCCCCCACCCCCCCCACCCCCCCCCCCACCCACCCCACCCACCCACCCCCCCCCCCCCCCCCCCCACCAAGTGAGAAAAACAGAATGTTTCCCTGCATGTCCGTGTTTTATCCAGTTTGCCGTGCATTTTTTGGTTTGAAAAAAAGGAGAAAAACCAGACCTGAGTGTTGGTGTGTTTTAAACTGTTCGATGTTGAAATCAATGTCATCAAGTGTATACGCTGTGTATAAGCGTGGGGAATTTGTTCTCTCGGTGACAGGAATGTCTTTCAGTCGTTTCAAGAGGTGATAGCTTTGAATGGCCTTGTTTACCGAGGCTGGGCTGAAATGGTACTGGCCTAAAGCAGCAAAGGTGAGAGGAAATCGGTACTTTGACAAGTGTCGGTTCTTTCAAGACGGAGTAAAGGTGATACTTTTTCAGACGTACATGACTGTCAATTGTGTTTGGGTGACTTTTTTTTCCCCCCGTTACGCTGGGAAATGTTCTTATCCTCCCGAACGACTGGGACTAACCTACTTAGGGGGCTCTCTAACTAAAACCGTCGCTCCCCGCTTTGTTGCTAAAGCTTGCTCCAAAACCGTAGAGGGCATGTTCGAAGGGAACTTTCGAAGGAAAGAATCGGCAAGGTTGTAATGAACAACTTGGCGATTTGTTTGGGATGTTGATTCTCGGGACAGCACAGAGTGGTGGGGATGTTCAGGTGAGGACGCCTCGTTTTGTGTAGTTTTGAAGAAGCCAAGAAAATATGAAGTCTAATTTGGGCTAGACATTCTGTATCTTTACTAAACAGAAACACGTCGGTCCTCGTCATGCATGTCATATGGGTAGACCTTAGACTTTGGATTGATCGATCGAACTTTCCAATGTTTTAGTACAGACACAACATGAATGAATAACAACACGCAGTCAAACATAACCTGTGGAAGTGTGTGTGATGAGTGTTTGTGTGGGGGGGGGGGGGGGGGTGGGGGGGGGGGGGGGGGGGGTGTGGGAAAAGGTGTGTGTGGTGTGTGCTTTTTGGGATTGCTGAATGAGGAAGTATGGCAAAATGACTAGATTCTTCCATTGCGGAAGTTGGGGTAGTTTTCAATGTTTGTTCTGTGAAAGTTGTGGTTGAGAGATTTTACCTTGCTGGTGCGTGCCTGGTCATTAATAGCCGTTTTGTTCCAAGGATGGGTCGCCGAATCTTTTTCCGATGATGTGTGATGAACTTCCACTCAAAGGGCTAAGCCGCCAACAAGGATTTTCCATTGCTGGTAAAAAGGGAAACGATAGTAGCTACAACTACAAACTTTGACTACAAACACAACCCCCCATCACACATTACGTACTACTAACTACTGACTACTACTCCACTACTAATGTATACTTACACTAACTAACTACTAACTACTTATACTAACTATACTAAACGATTTCTAAGACTACTAGAACTACGTATGCTATTGTGCACTACAACGACTGAACCCGCGACAGCAAACTACTAACAATAAGGAAAACTGACTACCAGAACCACAAGCCAATGCCATCATCAACCGGAATAAAAAAAAAGCAGGGCAGGTGGGCTAGACTAGATAAGTGGAACCAGTGACGGGAACTGAGGGGTCTAGGAGTGAAGGGACAAGGTTGAGGTTGTTCAGCACGCAGGGGCGACCCACACCAAAAATTTTAGCACAATGTGGAAAAGAAAGAAAAAAGTGAAGAGTTGGATATGTGGAATCCCCTGCGTGGTGCGCTGTCGGCGAGCCGCAGGATTAAGACACTGCCCTGCGACAGGGGTACCTCACCCGCCAACAGGGCCTAATGCTTCAAACCCTTTGCTATACGTAACCGAGCACCTAGCGCGAGCCCTTTGGGCTAAAGAGGTACCAAAAAGAGGCGCTAAGCCAGGCGGGGTCTGTTTCTGATGTCTCGGCAATTTCTTATGTAGTGGAGCCTTTCCGCTGTGACTTCTTTCCGTCTGGTCTTCTTTTCTCGTCGCCGGGGGTGCGCCACACTCAAACCCACACACACACACACACCACTCCCTGCCCACCGCGGCCGGCAACACCTCGTTGTTCTTCTCGGTCGGGTCTGCCCCCCCCCCTCGCGCCGACAGGGAAGCCCAGTGTCCTTGTACCCCCCCGCTTTCTATTCCTTTTCTCGTGTCTCGTGTCTCCTGTCTCTTCCTCTCTCTCCTCTCTCCTCGTCCTCTCTCTCGGGTCAACCAGCCTCTCTCATCTTTGTGTGTGTGTTGTGTGTGTTGGTGTGTGTGGGCTGTCTTGAAGCCAATAATTGGTTGCCTGGTGTAGGCAAGATCCTGCCAGATAAATTGCTTAGAGCCAGCGCCAAAACAAAAAGTGAGCGCACAGTCGGGGCTGAAAATAGACCCTGACAATGAGATCGGTGTTAGAGGTTGACCAATGGTGGTGAAACACCAAAACAGCAGGTCGTGGATTGGAAGTAAACCAGAGTCTTGTTGGTCTTCCTCGCTTTGCTTTGTCCCTGTCAAATGCTGTCTTTCATTGTTTGGAGACTTTTTTCCTTTTACTTAAACAGAACCTTTTTTTTTTCTCATTCGCTGTTGTAATGGCTATCCTGAAAGGTCCCGCGCGGTCGGCTGGACTGTAAATAGGAATACACAGGACGTGAGACTGAAGGTCGGGCCTGTTTTTACGTTTTATTGTTCCCAGGACAGAAGTGGCAGGCGCGCGCCCAGCCTTCTTTCAGTTTCCCCCCCGAGTCACGCGCCACATGGTATGAGGAGGCTTGTGTAACCTGGGCCTGAATGGAGAGCGGGTGAGTGTGTGTGTGTGTGTGGGTCGTGTGTGGTGGGGGGGGGGGGGTGGTATGGGGAGAGAGGTAGGGGTGAGGAGGGAGGGGGGATACACAGCTGGGGCAAGCACACGTGTCCCCCGGCCTTTTGATTGTGACTTGCGGACAGGAAACGTTTCGGCAAGTGTCGGGGAAAACTGACTTCCGGTTATTGCGGCATGGAGTGTGCCGATCGTTTACGGGGGCATGTAAAAAGATTTGTAAAAGACAGGAGAGAAAAAAAATTGGTTTCAAAATAGGTGCACTGGTGAAGTATCGATAAATGGTTTTGGTGTCCCAATATGACATTTTTTTTGTGGATTTTTGTTAGCAATGATTAATGAGATTATGACAAGAAAACTTAAATATTACCGAGCTAACGCTAAAATACGAATATAAACGCACAAACACAAACAAAAGCAACGCTTTGAAAGTACTCAATACAAAACAGGCAAGTGTATTTTTCCGACTCTTATGTTCTTTTAAAGTGGTCCACAGATTAACACTCATAAAAAGCTTCACAAAATAATGTTTCGCTTATGGATGTCAGTGGCGAATAGAATTGGCAACATGTTGAGGTCGGTGTAGTATTATTTTGCCCGTTTGTTGGGAATGTTGGACGGGTAGTAAACCTCCATATACATCAACTAAGCAACAAAGCCGCCAAGTCTCACAATGTTGTTAAGGCTGTTCCGAGGAGGAACATTTTGAGCACACACACGCACACAGACACACCCATAAGAACACAGACACCACAACAACACACCACAGACACACACCACACAGACAACGACCAGACAGACCTCAGACATGACACAGAGACAGACCGACACAGACCACAGACACACAGACACACAACACACAACACAACACACCCACAACACACACCGTGCACAACACCACACACACACACACACGCACACACACACACATCTACTGAATTATAGCTTCCTGACAAACTTTAATTTTGGAAGTCTTACGAGTCATTCTGCTACACAGTCTTCCATAATTGTTCCGTATCATACATGTAGTAACATACAACCATTTTTAAAATTTTTAAATCAATCCCAGACTTGCATCATCACGTGAGTCTGAAATCAGTGTTCCGCTGTCTGTGTGTATGTGTGTCTGTCTACGTGTGTGCGAATGTCCTGGGGTAAAGTTTGATGTACTCAGTTCTTTTTGGCTGTTACCAGTGAAAACACACGTCTTGGACAAAGCTATTAAATACAAACAAAATGCATGACAAATTAGTACTACTTATCTGAATGATTTTCATTTGCCAAAGAACTATTACAAGTTTATGTATATGTAACATAAACGAACAACAACAAACACCACACACACACACCCACACACACACACACACACACACACACACACACACACACATGACCAACACACACACACACACACACACACCCACACACACACACACACACACACACACACACGCACGCACACATACACACACTTCCGCGCGCCGCAATACGTCCACAGATCCATTCAAACAGAGCGCATGCATGGTCATAATAATATTTAGTTAGCTATTTCAGTTAAGACGAGTATCAACGGTCAGTAACCCACTGAATGGACTTAACATTTACTCAGCGTTTTAATTTTCTTTCATGATTTCTCTCTGCAATCAAGGGTTTGTTAGAACAAATTCTATCTAGACTATCTAACTTAAGTCCCTTAATTCATATATCAATCAGCTTTAAATTATGCGCATCGTGTCTCAAAGCGTAAAGGATGTGGTGAAGCGTATATGGACTAGTCCGCACGCAGTGACACTTCCTTGATAAAGCTGAAACTGGAATGGACTTTTTCAGACTCTGGTGGACTTCTCTAACGCGCGACGGACAATCACTTTGTTCACAGTTTCACTGCGTAGGGTCGCGGTAAAGGCCTATTCCTGTGATAATGGGTGAGGAAAGAAAGAAAATCCTTTGCAAGCGTATAGTTGAACAGTCTTAAGAAAGTGGTTTCATTCTTCCATAAAACATAGTTGAAGCATGAGCGTGTGCAAGGAAGCGAGCTAATCATTGCTCTGTCAAGACTGAACAGGTCGCCGATCCGATTGATATTCTGTGAATCGTCCGTCCGACCAGTTGTGGTCACAATCCTTCCTTTTTCTGTGGTAATGTTACGAAAGGAAAAGCCGTTTTTGGCTGCCCTCTGAAGTGTGCAACGGTCCAGCAACGTTTGTTCATGGGCAGTTCCTTAAGGAAAATCTTTTCATTTCCGACGCTACAGAATACTTCTGCTTTTTTGAGAAGAAAAACAAAACACAATTACAAATCTGTTTTTGAATACTGTGTATGAACACTTTTTGGACATTGAAGTACGGAAAGAGGAAACAAAAAATAAAGAAAAATCGTAAATGAGGTAAACAGTAAACGGAAATTAAGGAACGAAAAACTCCCATGCTGATAAATGAATACACGCCCATACCTCCAAACGAATGCTTCTTGCGACACCTAGCAGAAAAAAAAAAATCTTAAAAAGGTTAATGATAACAAAGAGCACACAGAACAAATATGGAAACATCCCCTTTTTCAAACACAAAGTGACATTGATTTCAAGACTGACAACAGCCTTTTCGATCTTGAGTATTCTCAAACAAGCACACGGACGAACAGTAACAAATACAGGTAACCTCGATTCGATTGGTATGAAAGGAAATCTTAGATGAGGCAGGGAACAGCAAAACAGTAAATAACAAACAAGTAGGGTAACTCTTGCTCACATGATGAAATAAATGCACGCCCGTAACTCAAAACGAATGTTGATCACGACGCTGAATT
>JADBJO010000764.1:62500-65000 GCA_016801955.1 Conus betulinus | reverse complement strand
ACACTATACGGTGGTCATGGTTATGTCAATATCCAGTGTCATTTACACACTGTAGATAGCACTATGCTGTAGCCATGGCTATGTCAATATCCAGTGTCATTTACCACTGTGGACAACGCTCTACTGTAGCCATGGTTATGTCAATATCCAGTGTCATTTACCACTGTGGACAACACACTACTGTAGCCATGGTTATGTCGAGATCCATTGTCATTGCCCAGTAGACCAGTGCTGTAGCCATGGTTACCAGATCCAGCGTCATTGACACAGTAGACAGCACAATGCTGTAGCCATGGTTATGTCCAGATCCACTGCCCTTCACCACTGCGGACAATATTTATGGGCTTGTCCAAGGGGAGGGGGGAGTATATAGTGCCTTGACTCCCCCCTCCTCCTCCCCTTCCCTCCTCCTCCTCCCTTCCCGCTCACTCTCTTCTCTCATTTTTTTTTTTTTTTTCTTTTTACAAACAAGGATAGGAATAAATTTACACATGCATATTCAACACCTTGTCATCTTCAAGGAGATGTCTCCAAAATTGACATGTTGTGCCCAGACCCCCTGGCTGACGTCATGCTTCTGGATCCTGCTAGTGCTCGATCCGCCCCTGAGTGCTATATTGAACTCATGAATGTAGGTGAAAAAATAAATGATGTCACTGATCATTGTCGACGATACTGCATTAGCACTATGGTTTGTCAAGAGCCAGGTTAAGTCGATGGTCTGATTTACTATTGTTAGCAACGTCAGACTTGAGGCCAGAATTATACAGGAACAGAAGATGATTTCATTTAGGATACTAAATTGAAACCATAATTATTTTGTCGCGAACCATGTAACGAAGATGGTCTCATTTACTATGTTTGACAACACTATATTGATACCATAGTTTGTCGTGAGCCGTATAAAGAAGATGGTCATATTTATCATTTGCCGGGAACACTATCTTGAAACGATTTTTTTTTCGCGATCCATGAAAAGGAGATAGTGTCATTTACTATTGTCAAAACCATTATCTTAAAATCGTAGCTTCGTCACGAACCATGTAAAGAAGACAGTGTTATGTACCATGGTCGACAACACTATATTGAAACCGTGGGCTACGTGACAAGCCATATAGGGAAGATAGTGTCATGTACAATGGTCAGCAACACTATGCTGAAGCTATAACTACGTTACAAACCTCGTATTAAGATAGTTTTATGACATGGCAAGTGAAGACAGTGCTACTCTGGGTCCCACCCGCATCTTTGGATGTGTCTTTTTCTTGTCTGCCTTTTGGCCGACTCCTGGGAAAACCCCACTGACCAAAGGGAAAGTCCTGTTGATAGCAGGAAAAAAAAAAATAACCACGGACCCTCTTTAGAGGTAATGTAAGACCTCATGGCGAAAGCTTGACGGTGGCTGGAGTTGTGCTGTCTTCACCTGTCAGCGGAACAGCGGCGAGGATGCCGGATGCATTCGGCAGTTGCTTCACTGTGACATTTTTTGCCGGTGGGCTGTGGTGCAGTCATGAGATATGGGCTGGTACATCAATACGGAACGGTCTTGTGGAGGTTCTGTCGTGTCATATCCAGTGGCCATCACACAACGCCATCCGCCAGGGGGCAGTTATGTCCCTTGACGCCTTGCCGGAATGCCCTGTGCGTGGCTGCACCTATTGTGAACACAGCGAAGGCTTCCAACAGGGTTGCTCCCAGCTGGTTTGGTCTGCAGTTGAAGACAGTTCTTCTCTGGGTCCCACTCCCATTTTCAGGCATTGTCTTTTTCTTTCAGTATTTAAGCCCATGGCTACGTCAAGAGCCATGCAAATATAGTGTCGTTTACCATTGTCAATAATATTGTATTAAAGCCATGGTTATGTCACGAAACAGGTAAAATATGAAATCTTAGCATCGTCGACAACACACACACACGCACACACGCACGCACGCACGCACGTACGCACACACACACACACACACACACACACACACACACACACACACACACACTTTCACACACACACACACACACACACACACACACACACACACACACACACACACACACACAACATACACACCACTCTCACACACACACACACACTTTCACACACACACACACACACACACACACACACACACACACACACACACACACACACACACACACACATACTCTCTCTCTCTCTCTTTCACACACACACACACACACACACACACACACACACACACACACACACACACACACACACACACACGTTATCAATAGATAAATACACCGGATTGACTGCCACCGCGATGCCTCTGCTCCCACGGCGACGCGGTCTGCTCAAACCGACAGTATATATATATATATATATATATATATATATATATATATATATATATATATAGAGAGAGAGAGAGAGAGCGAGAGAGAGAGAGAGAGAGAGAGAGAGAGAGAGAGAGTTTTCATTTACCGTTATCCAATACTGCACCGAAGCCTTAACTATTTCACGAGCCTTACGTAAAGAAAATA
>JADBJO010000764.1:52500-57500 GCA_016801955.1 Conus betulinus | reverse complement strand
GCATGTATGCATGTATGTATGTATGTGTGTATAATTGCATAATTGTAGTTATCACAAAGTTTGCAATAAGAATGATGGATATGTATGTATGTATGTATGTATGTATGTATGTATGTATGTATGTATGTATATGTATGTATATGTGTATGCATGCATGTATGTATGTACGTACGTACGTACGTACGTACGTATGTATGTATTTATGTATGTATGTATGTATGTATGTATGTGTATGCATGTATGTATGTATGTATGTATGTATGTATGTATGTATGTATGTATGTATGTATGTATGTATGTGTGTACATTTATGAGAGTGTGCGCGTGTGTGTGGTGTGTGCCTATTTGATAATGATGACGGTTATGAATAATTATAATAATAACAATAACAACAATGATGATATAATAATAATAACAATGATAAAATAAATGATAATGATAATAATGAGGATGATAGTAACAAAAATTAATGGTAATAATAACAATAATGATAATAAATAATAACAACATTTATAATAACAACATTTATATGATAATAATAATAATGAAGTGACAACAACAGCATTAACAATATACAACAACGACAACACCGATGATGATAATAGCGATAACAATTACAAAAAGAAGAAGAAGAAGAAGAGAAGAAGAAGAAGAAGAAGAGAAGGAGAAGAAGAGGAGGAGGAGGAGGAGGAGGAGGAGGAGGAGGAGGAGGAGGAGGAGAAAAAAAGGAAGAAAATTTTCCTTTCCCAAACCTACACAAATATTCCTTGCAGACTACTGCCATGCACTTTAAACGGCGTTCTCCCTCCAGCCCTCCACCACCACCACCACCTCCCCAACCACCCTCCACCCTTTCTTTTTCGTCTCCTTTTTCTGGAGCTCGATCCCTTTTCTCTGAGGTAGCTGAAGAACACATTGAGAGAATACAAGATGCAAAGCATATAAACGTACTGCCAGTTTATCTGGAATACGCGTGAGATATTTCCATAAAGAGGATAAACCGTTTGGGGCAGGTATAGCCGTTAGATACGGCTATTCTGGTAAACATCGGCAAATTATCTGTGACCCATAATGAACATACCTACAATTTTCCAGAAAGATCGGCCAAGTACTTTCTCAGATATTCCGTAAAGAAGAAAAACCGTCATGGGCCGTTATAGCTGTTAGTAACAGATACCCCGGTAAAATAAACATTGAGCATCATCCGCGACCCATAATGACCATGTATACAAATTTTCAGATAGATCGGCCAAGTACTTTCTGAGATATTCCATAAAAACGAAAAACCGTTATGGGCCGTTATAGCTGTTAGTTACGGCTACAAAGGTAAAAAATGAAACATCGGGCATCATCTGTGACCCATAATGAACATACCTACAAATGTTCAGAAAGATCAGCCCAGTAGTTTGGTCTGGAGCGAGTGGAACACGTTTTGACCACGGGCAGACAGACAAACAGACACACACACAGACAGCATTTCTTCGTTCCCATTCTAAGTACTCCCTGCTCTATAAGAACTGAGAGTACAAAAAAAAAAAAAAAAAAAAAAAAAAAGAAAAAGAAAGAAAAAAAAGGGGGGGGGGGGGGGGGGGGGGGGGGGGGGGGGGGGGGGGATAGTTGCGATCGGGGTGGGTTGGAGTCGGGGGGGGGGGGGGGGGGGGGGATCTTTCAACCTTTTCACTTCACGGCTTCGCCTACTTACCCCACCCCCACCCCTACCGCCACTCCCTCTCCATTCTACTTGTCTCTCTCCCTGCAGTTCTTTACAACCAGCCGAAACGCAAAGATAAAATTTCGAATATCCATTTAACCACTGCCTCTGTCCTTCTGTCCTATACTCCACCCTCCTCCCTCACTTAACCCCTCCCCCCCACTTTGTTTCTTACCTCTCTAAACCAGTTGCGAGAGAGAGAGAGAGAGAGAGAGAGAGAGAGAGAGAGAGAGAGAGAGAGAGAGAGAGAGAGATCTATTTGTTTGTTTGTTTTTTTTTTTTTTTTTGTGTTTTTTTTTTAAGAGAAATAAAAGACTTGCTCGAAAGTGTTGGCTTTGGTTTTGTGGGTCTGTTTACTGTAAAATTCCATTCATTACCCCTACCCCACAACAACTCCGTTTGCCTTTTCGGTCTGTCTGTCTGTCTGTCTCTCTGTCACTGTCTGTCACTGTCTCTGTCTGTCTCTTCTTGTCCGTCCGTCCTTTCGTCTGTCTGCCTGTTTCACTGTCCTTTCTCATCTACTCTCTCTCTCTCTCTCTTCTCTCTCTCTCTCTCTCTCTCTCTCTCTCTCTCTCTCTCAGTGCGTCCGTCTGTCCGTTTGTCTGTGTGTCTGTCTCTCTTTCTCTGCCTGCCTGTCTGTCTCTCTGTCTGTCCGTCGGTTCATTGGTCGGTCTGTCTCTGTCTCTCTATCTGTCTGTCTGTGTGTCTGTGTGTGTCTGTCTGTGTGTATCTGTGTGTCCGTCTGTCTGAAAGGATATGCGCTCTACTGAGCCAGTCGATGACTAGCCTGAATACAGGGTGTTGGTTCCCGCGGTAGCGCGACAGTGACTGTGTGGGATTCTTGGAGTGCTCCCGCCCCCCCCCCCCCCCCTTTTCCCCCCCTCCCCGTCTTCCATTTTTCCCTCAACCTTACCCCCCCTCCTCCCCCCCCCCCCTCCCCTCTCCTTTTCTCTACTACGTTCCAAAGCCAGACGTTTCATCCCCGGCCATGCCTCGAGGCAGGGGTTATTCCTGCCACAGTTGTCCCCCTTTCCTTTCAGCTGCACAGCAGTGCAGACGGGGCTTGGCTGCACGCGGAACTCACCGCGGCGGCTTGACAGCTGGTCACGCCCAGTGCACAGTACTTCTCGCTGTGCTCAGCTCACGATAACCCCCACAGTACATACGTGCGCTCACCATAACCCCCCCAACGTGCCTGCGTGTGGACACGCACACACACACACACACGCATACAGACGACGCATTTGGGGACATGGTTAACACACTGACATGAGAATATGCTATACCTGAATGCAAAATAAGCAAATAGATCAATAAATGAATGATTTCACAAATAGGTAAATAAATAAATATGTAAACAAATAAATACATAAATACATATCCGCGTGTGCACTTATACACAAACACAGATGTAGGCCTGCACGCATCTGGGGACATGGTTAAAACTGACACTAAAAATATACTATACCTGAATGCAAAGTAGATGAATAAATAAACAAATAATAAATAAATAAATAAATAAATGAAAATGGGTCCGTAAAATACAGTCGAGCAACCTTAAATGAAAAAAAAAACTCACGTGCTTTCAGTATCCAAATATTCATACAGTTGACGAACAGGGTCCAATTTGTCAGTCCATAATAAAATTTGGAGAGATGTATGGAGGCACACAGAGAAATTAGAGAAAGATTGCCTATCATAACTGGAGAAGAAAGTAATTCTGAACATGTTTTTGTAATAGCCACAAAAAATCTGTGAAAATTCAGTTTATCATTTAAAAAAAATGTAGTATTGATACGAAGCTTTCTTGATGATAAAGACAACTTCTGAACGTTCCAGCCATTTATTAATGATATTGTTACTTACATTGGTTCATATGTGCTGACTCACACACAGACATACATACGCGAGCAAACACACACACACACACACACACACACACACACACACACACCATGAATCGATACAAGTTTGAAGATTTGTTCAGCATTGTCGCGCGTTTGAGACCCGTGGGACAGACCGTGATTTACGTGTTTCAACAGGATGAATACAGAAACAAACACTCCAGACAAAGAGCTAATAGAGGAAAAGACACCACTCATGCATGCTCGCAAGTATCCTTGAACATCCAAAGTACAAAGCAGTGGTGCGGGGGGGGGGGGGGGGGGGGGGGGGGGGGGGGGGGGGGGCGAGGGGAGGGGGTATGTGGATGGGGAGGCAATTTTTTTTTACCCCTCTCCGACCTTCATCTCTTTTTCCTTCTCCCTCCTCTCACCCCATCTAGCCCCACCCCACCAGCCACATCCCTTCCCAACCCCGTCCCCTCCACCACCACCACCCTCCTTCCCTTTCCCTTCCCCTTTACCATCCCGAGAAATCCCCCCCCCCCCCCCCTACCCTTACACCTCCTTCCCCTCTGCTTATCCCACTGTTTTTCCTTTCCCTCCCACCCCCCTCCCACCAAAGAAAGAACAATAACAAGAAATAAATAAACAAACCAAAACCACCCCCAGTCTCCCTTCATCAAGACTCACGCCGTACATACTCGCATCCGTTCAAGTTACCTTGCTAAAGTACATACGAGTTTCTAAAATCTGCGTAGGGCAGGATGATGGGCGTGGGGTGGGGTGGAAGGGGGGGGGGGGGGGGGGGGGGGAAGGGGCTGGGAGTACTTCCGTGTTAGAGCTCGCGTTCAGCGAGAGAGTGACTCAGCTTTTTCATAGGACAGATGCCGCTGGGGGGGGGGGGGGGGGGGGGGGGGGGGGGGGGGGGGGGGGGGGGGAGGGAGGGGGGAAGGGGTCGAGGACAAGCCCAAAGCCATTTTGTCCCATTAGACAGCTGTACAGTCCACTCAGAGAGAGAGAGAGAGAGCATGCCCCAAACATGGATGTGACACAGGGCGCCTGTCATACAGACAGTCGATATCCTTCCTTCGGCTGTTATGCTGGCTTACGCGACAAACCAAACACTGGACTCCTCTCTAAATCCATCCTTTGACCCAGAAACTGAGAAAAGGTAACTCTGTTTGCCATGGAAAGACAGGTTGTTGTTATCTCTCCCCGAATGTTGTATTCCCAGAAGGTGTCTTGCCTATAGTCTGTTCGCTGGATGGGGTCCAAGAAGCAGAACCTCCAACGTCTTTGTTTCATTCATTCCGCGCAGCAGGGTCTGGCTGGAGCATCCTGTCTGGAAGGAGTCCCAGTGTGGCTGGAGCTGCCGCGGAATGTTGTTGTAATGGAACCTGCTTAATTGCCAGGACCGTCTGGAAGCCTAGTGAAAGGAGGATCTG
>JADBJO010000764.1:22500-47500 GCA_016801955.1 Conus betulinus | reverse complement strand
AAACTCACGTGCAAGTGCCAACAGCCGACTACCACGCAAGGCGGGATAACTAGGGAGAACCTTTCGGCTTTTATCCCTTCCTGGCAGAACAGTCAGGACCGTGACGTCACACTAACCGACCTCTCGCCGAAGTGAAGCAGACAGAAAACCTGACACCGAACTTTCATTGCCTGCTTGTTCTACAAAAAAATCGTCATCTAGAGTTAAGCCAATAAGTGACAACGTGGAATATCATATTTTTAAACTTCTACATTTCCTAGAAATGTTGATCTTGAAAAAGAACTTCTTGGGTGTAAGGTTTTGTTTTCCCACCTTCGAACTGCTTGTAACCTCACTGGTATTATTTCCCTTTAACCTTTGAACATTAACATTCCACAATACTATTGTCACTAGGGAAAGACATATTGTATAAGAAGAACTATCCTTGCTGGATGACAAACTCACGGATCTTTGCTGGATGACTCTTCAGCACCTCTTGAAAATCATGTTATCTTGGAAGACTTTCTTGGTTTTTTTTCCACCTGAATTTTACAGTTTGGCCTCGGTGCAAAATTCGTCTCCAGCCTCGAAAGAACGCGAAACTGACGTGAGAGCGGGTAAGCTCATTAATATGAGAAACTGCCTGTCTGTCGTGAGAGTGGGTAAGCTCATTAATATGAGAAAACTGCCTGTCTGGCGTGAGAGTGGGTAAGCTCATTAATATGAGAAACTGCCGGTCTGTCGTGAGAGTGCACGGTCTCATTGACACCCCTGACACCAGGCATAGACTGCATTGGGAGCTGAGGCCCTGTTGGAACAGCAAGAACAGACACAGAGGCTGATGATGGCTAACAGCTGATGAAAAAGAACGCAACATACAAAAGAATCAAACTATATTCAACTTTACACTTAGCAAAGAAAAAGAACATGAATGTGCATAAAAAGACTTCCCGAAAAAAAAGAATGAAACAGAAGCAAGATGACTTTCAGACCTTCAACTTTTTGTCCATGTACGATTAGAGTTGATTTGACTGACCAATTTGAATTGTTGCAAGTTATGTTAACAAAATAATTTGTTGACAGTAGTAGAAGGAAGTGGGAAACAAGCCACCAGTGATATTGTGTGAAATTGTCTTGTCAGCAGGATCTCAGGTTTTTATAACAATATAAAAAGAAAGCAACAACACATCTTTGACACAGTGTATGTCAGTTCAGAAAAAGAGCTGTTAAACTGAAGGCATACAAAGAAACAAAGCAGAACTGGGTAAACATTTGCAGCAAGACCTAGTACAGAATAATGCTCAACCCAGCTTCCTTCCACGCATCTTCGAAGATGCAAAAGCCATGATCTGGGCTCTTTGCAGCAAAAATATTGGGAAAAGGAGTGACGATGGTAATGACGTACGGAGAATGTTCTTTAGCTTGTATACTAGGTCTGGCTTAGTCTGTGATATTCCAGTCTGTGTTATGTTGAAATTAGCGCACAAGAGCAAAAGAGCAACCAAATTCTTCCGTAAAGTGATATCAAGCAACTGGCTAGAGGGACAGGTTCATCTGAAACACTTTGCCTCACTGATGCTCTGAGCACAGAGCTAAAGTTTCCAGAGTGACCAGCACAAAGAGCCGGTGCCAGGTGGTAGATTCACAGATCCTACAAACATGCTGGACATTAGCAGGATGAGATGTTTCACAGCTGTCCTCGACTAACCATAAAGAAACAGACACAAGGATTTTCAAAGCAAGAGAAGCGAAGATACAAATGTACCCTCAAACATCATCATCAATGATGACTGGGATGCCCTCGTGTTTTGTCGCACAGTACAGTTCGTTCTTTTTCAATGGATGAAGAAAGGAAGGAAGAAACAACAGGAAAGTAACACTGCAATCATGTCCACCTCATCAACATACCCGACTGAAGGCATCCTCCACTGCTCTTCGTGTTGTTACTGTTTCAGTCAGCACAAGTGAGTTTGCAGGCATCAGCAAATCGTCTTCCTGCCTGCGTCTGTTAACGGTCCCCTAGCTTCTCTACGACCTTAGCAATGAAGACATTTCAGTGCTGACCGATGCAGAATCATTTGTGAAACTTTGTGCAATCAAACTGCTGACCGATGAAGAATCATTTGTGAAACTTTGTGCAATCAAACTGCTGACCGATGAAGAATCATTTGTGAAACTTTGTGCAATCAAACTGCTGACCGATGAAGAATCATTTGTGAAACTTTGTGCAATCAAACTGCTGACCGATGAAGAATCATTTGTTAAACTTTGTGCAATCAAACTGTTGACCGATGCAGAATCATTTGTGAAACTTTGTGCAATCAAACTGCTGACCGATGAAGAATCATTTGTTAAACTTTGTGCAATCAAACTGCTGACCGATGAAGAATCATTTGTGAAACTTTGTGCAATCAAACTGCTGACCGATGCAGAATCATTGTGTGAAACTTTGTGCAATCAAACTGCTGACCGATGCAGAATCATTTGGGAAACTTTGTGCAATCGGAACCTCATCATTCGTGCAATCAAAACGCGCGAAGCCGTTCCGAACAACAAGCGCGATGTGATCCTCAAGGCAGCAGGAAGAAGAACACTGAGTAATGGCTCCCCAACACGCGATGCACCGACCTCACGTTAGACGATCCAACTATGAGGCGCTTTGATGGAGACGAGCCTAGACTTCCAAATCACACTTGTTTGCAACTGTGGTGGAGTATGACTGGAAGCTTATTGTAAACGTGGTTTGCAAAGGGCTTAAGTTCCAGCTGCTAAACACGCTGTGCTTAAAGCTCACATCATGTTGCTATGCATTCTGTGCCGCCGGTCCGAATACAGTTTACGCCCCTACCATGGACTTTTCGTGGACTTTCGTCTCGAGAAAACAACAATGTTGTTCAAGTGTTTGGTAGCGGAAAAGCTGAAAAAGAGGGACAACATTTTAATAGAGCAACTTTTCTTGTAATTAATCAGAATCTGAATCATCATGGAGATTGTTGACTCTGTCTGTCTGTCTGTCTGTCTGTCTGTCTGTCTCTCTTGGATGTGAATTGATCAAAAATGAAGCATCAATACGCACTGACTACCTGATTCGGGAAATGTGATAAAATCTTCTTTATTGAAGTGCGAGCGCATATGATGTCCACTCTTCTCTAACTGTCAATTATTACTGAAGGAGGCTATGTGTAGACTGGATAGTGTGTGTGTCTGTGTCTGTATGTGTGTGTGTGTGTGTGTGTGTGTGTGTGTGTGTGTGTGTGTGTGTGTGTGTGAGTAGATGGTGAGTTCTATTTTAGTAGTTTAAGTCTCTTTCTCTCGCTTTCTCCATCCCCCTCCTCTCTCTCTCTCTCTCTCTCTCTCTCTCTCTCTCTCTCTCTCTCTCTCGCGCTCGCTCGCTCGCTGTGTGTGTGTGTGTGTGTGTGTGTGTGTGTGTGTGTGTGTGTGTGTGTGTGTGTGTGTGCGTGCGTGTGCGTGTGCGTGTCTGTGTATGCGCGTGTGTGTGTGTGTGTGTGTGTGTGTGTGTGTGTGTGTGTGTGCATGTCTGTGTATGCGTGTGTGTGTGTGTGTGTGTGTGTGTGTGTGTGTGTGTGTGTGTGTGTGTGTGATAGGTTGCCATTAGGTGGCATCACTAAAGATGCAAATTTACGTTTACACCATGATGAAAAAAGTAAGGTCGGGGGACAAAATGAAAATCTACTAACCCTTCGGTGCGTTAATGCAGCGCAAACGTGCAGGCATATGATTTCCACCGCTCAGCTATGCTAGTGTAATACAGGCAAATCCACAGTCTGACGCTCACCTGTTGTGTCTCTTGGACAGTCACGACCCTGAGGGCGGCACTGACGTGTGGACACGGTGGTTTACTGCAACATGCGTGACGTTCAGAGTCAGCTTTCAGCTTCGGTAAAACACAAGTGGGATTCCAAAGTGGGTTGGGTTTTTTGTTGTTGTTGTTGTTGTTCTGTGATGGACATTAAGGCCAGAACTGACTCTGATGACAACCACTGTCTCCCCGATGCTCTGACATGAAACAAATGTTGATTTAGTCACAAGTTTTGGCACCGTCATGGCTGATACTGACTAGAGTACAGATCTTTTTCGGTAAAAAAAAAAAAAAAAACAAAAAAAAAGACAACAACATGAGCGATTCACTTATCAAGAACCAAACAAAGCGTTCGTCGCGAAAGTCTTTTTATCTTTCAACTTTTGTCAGTCACTGGCACCATACCCCTCCTCCCTAAGTTTGTACGTCTATGATTCTATCTCATTTTCTTTTGTCATATATGGCATCTTCTTCAATCAAAGATCCGAGTTTGTTTCTCAGGGGCCAAGAATTGTCTCATTTGTATTGTTTTCCTCATTAAAAAAAGTCGGTTTGGCTCTAATTCAACGCAATTATGCTAAAAAAGAAGTTTTTCTCGGCCATTTTTGAAAACTGTCGTGGTAGCGAGCACATTGATTTTTTTTTTTAATTATTATCCATGAGAACTGTAGATAGAATGTCCTGACTAGGCTTTCAATTCAGACTGGTTGTTTGCACGTCCCCCCGAAAAGTTTATTCTAGAACTTTCATCTTGGAGATTGCGAATATCAGCATCCTGACTTTTATCATTCTGTGTGGCCCAGCTTATTTCCGAAATATGCTGTATGTGCATGAAATACATGTGTGTGTGTTTTTAAGCCTGTGTATGGGTTGGTACGCGGGCGTGTGTGTGTGTGTGTGTGTGTGTGTGTGTTTTCGTGAGTGTGTGTTGGAAGGAAAGGGAAATGAAAGAGAGGGTTTACACTTTCTTTGAAGGCCTTTGAAAAAAAAAATGGCTGCCATTCAAACATATTTCGAAAACTGAAAGTCCTGAAAAGATTTGTTGTTGAAAACGTCGCAGACACTAAAAAAAGAAATCCTTCAACTGTTTCAATCAAAAAGTTTGGGCTGCGAATTCCAGCTCTGCTGCGATGTGTTCACCGCAACATTCTCGTTTTGCGAAACCCAAGTGTTTGATTTAAAAGAGAGTTGCGTCTCTTGACAACAATCGATCAGTCCAGAGGCCAGTGAAAACAGTGATTGTTTTGAACAAATCGACACGCTGTGAATTTGCCTCAAAGGTCTTTGAAAACGTGATGAATGGTATTTGAACAGGGCTTTGAAAAGTTGTGTCCCTTGAAATGAAACGTCTGCATGTACGTCTCTCTCTCTCTCTCTCTCTCTCTCTCTCTCTCTCTCTCTCTCTCTCTCTCTCTCTCTCTCTCTGAACTGGAGAGGGGGTGTCGATGGGGAGAGTGGGTGGTGATTCTGAGGATGAAGCTCGGGCGAAGGAGCAAACAAACAAGTATACACACACACACACACACACACACACACACACACACACACACACACATGCACGCACGCGCGCGCGCGCGCACACACACACACACACACACGCACGCACGCACGCACAAATGCGCGTGCGCGCGCGCGCGCGAGCACGCACACACACACACACACACACACACACACACACACACACACACACACTGGGAGATACAGACTTGGGGCGTATATGAACACGGGGACATGTAAACATGGGAGACATTCAGACATGAGTACTCCAGCTACAAGGACAAAGAGCATTTTTCTGTAGGCGTGGACCGTGTAGACACTGGGACATACATGCATGGAAACATTATAGACCCTAAAACATGCAGCTATAAACTCTGTGGCACATAAACGCAAACAAGATGCAAAGCATATAAACGTACTCCCAGTTATCTTGAATACGCGTGAGATATTCCATAAAGAGGAAAAACCGTTTTGGGGCCGTTATAGCCGTTAGTAACGGCTATACTGGTAAACATCAGCCATCATCCGTGACCCATGATGAACATACCTACAAATTTTCAGAAAGATCGACAAAGTACTTGCTGAGATATTCTATAAAGTAGAAAAACCCGTTAAGGGCTCCGTTATAGCCATTAGTAACGGATATAACGGTAAAATAAAACATCGGGCATCATCCGTGACCCATAATGAACATACAAATTTTCAGAAAGATCGGTCCAGTGGTTTAGTCTGGAGCGAGTGGAACACATTCTGATCACGGACACACACACACACACACACACACACACACACACACACACACACACACACACACAGAGAGAGAGAGAGAGAGAGAGAGAGAGAGAGAGAGAGAGAGAGAGAGAGAGAGAGAGAGAGAGAGAGAGAGAGAGAGAGAGAGAGAGAGAGAGAGAAAGAGAGATTTCTTTCTTCGTTCCCATTCTAAAGTACTCCCTGTTCTTTAAGAACTGGGAGTACAAAAGGGACTATATGTATGAAGACATATAGGTTATTATCTGCATGGACTTCAGGACATATGGACAATGATATAGACATGAGATTATAAACATTCAGACACATAGGCACAGAACGATATTTGGCATGCTGACACGTAGACACACGGTCTGTTTTTCTTCGCATGTGAAGGAAAACAACAGCATGCTGATATATAATCACATTGGTATGTTGACATATAAACAGACACATGGATACATTACATTGCTGGGCTGGCGTGCAGACACAGGAACACAGTGGCATGTTGATATGCAAACACCTGAACACTGTCTCATTCTCATACAGACAGGTGAACACATTGGCATACTGACATGCAAGCTAAACACAGGGACACGTTAACATGTTGACCTGTGATATACGATAAAAACTCGGACGTGTGGACACTGGGCAAGGCAGACACAGGGACACACTGAAATAGGGACAGATAGACTCGGGACATGGAGCCTATATGTTTTGGACTTTTTAAGGAGCGAGAGCTTTACGCAAGAAAGCATGTACTTGCTGATCTTTTACCCTCGTTAACATACGATCTCTCTTGTCTGGTCTGGTCTTGTCACCCTACGCACCTTTAATGGATTATCCCAGAGCCCCTGCGTGCAACCGTCACGGCTGTTAATCCCGTCTACTAGAACAATTCGCTTACATATCACTTTCGTGTTTTTATCTCAGTAACAACTACAGGTTCGCCTTTTTGTTGTTGTTGTTGTTGTCGTTTCCGTGGCAACGACTATCATAGGATGGGCTTGGCGTCACATTCCAGACTGGTCCTGAACTTTGTCAAATTCCCTGAAATCAAACATACTCGAAAAGAAACAATACATTGTGTTCGTATGGGCCTTTCACCTATTCGCATAATGAGCGCGATTTTTTCCCCTGATGCTTAAACGCGTAATTGTTTGACTCTAGATGCATATATTTAATTGAGTAGAAGGTTTTATTTTGCAGAAAAAAAACAAAAAAAAAACCAACAACAAAACAAACAAACAAACAAACAAAAAAAAAAACCCTGCAACGTTCTCGGATTAAAAAAAAAAAACCCTTCCTTTCTTGTGTGTACATATGTGCGTTCGTACATGTATGTATTATACAACTTTGCAATGTCTCCCGAGCTCTTTATTTCTGGTACATCTTTACGCAGCATACATAAACTGGACATGTCTTCAAATTCGAATGTGTCGATAGACAAGCTCTGAAATCTTAGCACTGGATTGTGCACTTTTTGAGTCATTGAAATCGTTTGTCACGCGGTTTTTATCGCGTTTTTTTCGTTCAAATCACGCTATTGTCTGGCTGCGCATACACCCAGGGTGGATCCTGAACTTATTACATTTTGGAATTCGTAGGTTTTGTATTTGAGATGTCGTGCGGCTTCAAGGTTTCAGTTTGACTTTAGTTACAATACTGTGTGCTTAAACAGTTATGTGTGGGTTAGTCAACGAATGTCATTAGATATTCAGTACGTTTTGAAAAATCAAATAGCCTACCTGGAGTTGTGGAGAACTTCCTTTGTCATTTTTTAACGGCTACTGCAGTATCGCTAAATTTCATTCGTTCCGCACATTTAGAGATTTTTTTCTAGTGCGTCTGGACTGGCATGAAGTGACTCTAAAATACAGTTTAGGCTGTCCCGCCTGTGACAGTCGTCGGCTCAATGACGTGCGTGTAGCACTGCCAGAGGACTGACTGATAACTCAAAAGCCCCTCGTTCTACCCGTCACCTTGGGATTGACCGTCGGTAACGCCGTCTCTATTCATCAAATCGCTCGTTTAATGGTGAAGAAAATATTCAATGGTGATTAATCTCCTGAACTTTTCCTCAGATAATACAACTTGTTAATAAAGCTACGAGTGAGTAGTGCATTTTCTTTTGTTGGGAGACTAGGTCTAACTCTAGGTAGCGATTAGTTAAACAGTGTTTTTGAATCTGTAGTGTGCATACAGCATCAAAGGACACAAGTATTTGATGCATATCTGGGCGTTTGGATTTCAACATTTGTCGTCTCAGTGGTATGAAATGTACACTGTGTAGTACCATGTTAGTGAATGCATGTATGATGCATGGTTGGGCGTTTGGATATCAGTTCCATCAATCTAAGGGGTTTTTAAATGTGTAGTGTGCGATCATAAGTCAGTGACTAAAGTATTTGATGCATATCTGGACATCAGATTATAGCGTCATTCATCTCAGAGGTTTCAAAAGAATAATGCGTCAACGAATACATAAAGTCGATTCAACCCTGGGCGTTTGAGTCTCATACGTCAATAAACAAAATATCTGATGCAAATCCACGCGTTTGATTCTCAGTTTCACTTGTTGGGAACGCTGAAGTCACATACACATGAATCGTATTTTGACGTTTGATGTAACACATACGTTCAACTGTCTGTTTGCTCATATCATTCTTTTTTAAGATTTGAAAAGGAAATCCAGAATACGCCAGTTGCCATGGGTTTGTTATTAAGAAGCGGAAAGCAATCAAATGGCAAGTGTTCACTTACCCAAAATCGCAATGTCAAGACTAGTCTGTTAATTTTAATTTATATTAATCTTTTTCTATTCAGGGATCACAATAATGATGCCGTTTTGCGTGATGCAGCTTTTATACTCTCTCTCTCTCTCTCTCTCTCTCTCTCTCTCTCTCTCTCTCTTAGATACAGTTACGCATGCGTGCGTGTGTGTGTGTGTGTGTGTGTGTGTGTGTGTGTGTGTGTGTGTGTGTGCGTGCGCGGGTGCGGGTGCGGTTGCGCGCGCGCGCGCGCGCGCGCGCGCGTGTGTGTGTGTGTGTGTGCGCCCGCGCGCCCGCGCGCACCCGAGCATGCATGTGTGCATACGTGTGTGTGCGTGCGCGTGTGCGTGTGCGTGCGTGCATGTGTGTACTTGTGTGTGCCTGCATAGAGCGTGATGTGTGTGTATGCGTGTGTGCGTGTGCGTGCGTGCATAAGTGCGCGATGCGTGCGTGCGTCTGTTTTTGCGTGTGTATGCGTGCATACGTGCACGATGTGTGTGTGCGTGTGTGTGTGTGTGTGTGTGTGTGTGTGTGTGTGTGTGAGTGCACGCACGCTTGTGTGTGTGTGTGTGTGTGTGTGTGTGTGTGTGTGTGTGTGTGTGTGTGTGTGTGTGTGTGTGTGTGCGTGCGCGCGCGCATAATATAAACCTGAATAGCCGTAGGCATCCACCATAGGTCTATCCTCTGGGACAGACATTTCCAGTCTCTGTGCATATGTGTGTTGTGTGTGTGTGTGTGTGCGTGTGTTCCAAAACAATGCTATGACCAGACCCGACAACATACAGCAATTGGTAGGCACTGCTGGCATCACACATAGGCGCATCAATACATTCCAAAAAAGCACTATGCGATGAAAGTACAGCAAGTGTGTACACGCACGAAAGCACGCGATGAAAGTGTATGCGCACGCCCATGCATACAGGCCTACATGCACACATGCGCTGTCATTGACGCTGTCCGCTTGACTCTTCTCTCTCTCTCTCTCTCTCTCTCTCTCTCTCTCTCTCTCTCTCTCTCTCTCTCTCTCTCTCTCTCTCTCTCTCTCTCATCTCTCTCTCTCTCTGTTGCGCTGTTCTCAACATACATATACATACATTCGTCGTCGAGGCCCCAAGTGACACTCCACATCAGACACCGGATTGTTTTAATGCTCAAGGCATAGTCCCTAGCACGAAGCTGATTTCGGCTCAGAATAATACGCATGTGAACGTAGATACCCCACGTTTGTTACACATACGATCTAAACAAACATGCATGTACATTACAACTGGCATACCACACAGTCTCCAACGAGCAAGATGGGGGTAGGGGTAAGGAGGTCTTAGGTGAGGACTTACCCACCGATATATAGATAGATTGATAGACAGATAGACAGACAGACGGACAGGCAGAGAGAGAGAGAGAGAGAGAGAGAGAGAGAGAGAGAGAGAGAGAGAGAGAGAGAGAGAGCAAAACCAGGTTGAGTCATGTTGACTATGGCACAGCCGACCGTGAAGGACCATTTCAGGGCGATAAGCAGGTACATAAGTTGGTAAGCAGCTAGGAGATGGACACATAGATAGACAGATAGATGGACAGACAGACAGACAGACAGGCAGAGAGAGAGAGAGAGAGAGAGAGAGAGAGAGAGAGAGAGAGAGAGAGAGAGAGAAGAAGAAGAAAGAAGAAGAAGAAAGAAGAAGATTACATTCTGTCACCTGGAAAGAATCATCTTTTCTAAAACGTTTGCCCTAGGGCTTTATCATTGCATAGAAAAGCAAATAAGACATCAACAAAAAATGCACTGCGTAACATGCACTGAAGAGATGGCACAACGGAACGAAGAAAACACATTAAAGAAAAGTTTGAAAAAGGGAGGGAAGAAGGGAAAGTGGTATAATAGGACAGAGAGACCGGGGGGGGGGGGGGGGGGGGGGGGACAGACAGACAGATAGACAGACAGTGGGAGGAAGAGAAAGAGAGAGGCGTGGTGGTGGTGTGGGGAAGGGGCTCACACACACACACACACACACACACACACACACACACACACACACACACACACACACACACACACACACACACACACACACACACACACACACACACACACACACACACACACACACACACACACACACACACACACACACACACACACACGCATTTACGCATCCACACGCATGCACACATACGAACATTATCACCCGTGCACGTTGTTTTTCACACACTCCCACTCCTCCCTTCTCTTACTCTGCATACCTCTAGAATCCAAAACTATGTGTGCATGTCTCTCCGAGGATTAAACTGCTCTCTGAAAGAAGAAACCAGCAAACAGTTTTCTCCGTCATGTAAAGAAGAAGTTAATAAAAAGCCCATTACAGAGGAAAAAAAAAAATGTGAGGGAAAGGGTGGGTGGTGAGTATAAGGAAAACGGCCTTAAAGTGTAAACATTCAATCCGTAACTGACAGGCACATGGGGGCCATCAGAATGTGTTTTGAAAATAACCCAACTTTGTGTCACCTGTCTGGAGTCGAGTTTCGTCTCTGGGTGAGTCTTGTCAGCAGTACTCGGCTGGCTGTATCTAGTCAAGCGATCATTTCCAAAGGAGACATAACATTAACCATCTGGGGTATTCTCACCACTATGGACAGAAAAAAAAAAAAAAAAACCAACGGCCTCCCAGCGCATCTTGTGAAGGATGAAATAGAGAAAGGGGAAGAACATACATTAAGGGAAAAAAAAAGCTGCGAAAAAAGAGAAGAAAAGAAAAAGAGTTAAAGAGTATTCGACACTAAATCTTTGAGTCTATCCATGGGGATTACCAGACAGATGCAAGGGGAGATAAAAATGTGCCGACAGCCTGGGCGATCAGCTCTGCTGGTGAAAGACCCAAACAGAGTCAGTCCCATCAGCGCTGACCACGGATAGGAACTGTCCCACTGGTTGAGTAAGCAATAATAATACTTATCAAACAGGCAGTGAAGAAGGGTAGCAAGTTCTTACAAACACCCCCCCCCCCCCCCCGCCCTTCTCCCCGTCATTAAGACAATGACAAAGCAGATTTTATCAAAGAAAAAGACTGGGGTAGCGGGTAAGGTGAACAGAGGTAGGGCAAGGGTGGGGAAGAGCAAATTTGAATATAGAGAAGATTGTGTTATGTGAATAAAGAAGATCGCGTTATGTGAATATAGAAGATTGTGTTACGTGAATATAGAAGATCGTGTTATGTGAATATAGAAGATTGTATTATGTGAATATAGAAGACTGTGTTATGTGTAAATAGAAGATCGTGTTATGTAAATATAGAAGATCGTCTTATGTGAATATAGAAGATCGTGCTAAAGAGTGAATTTTAACCCCTTCTCTGACAATATGATACATTGGTGTTACTTCGTTGACAATACAATACATTGGTGTCACTTCACCGACAATACAATACATTGGTGTTACTTCACTTACAAAAAATTGGTGTGTTACTTCACTGATAATATATACATTGGTGTTACTTCGTTGACAATACAATACATTGGTGTTACCCTCATTGACAATACAATACATTGGTGTTACTTCATTGACAATACACTACATTGGTGTTACTTCACCTACAACACAATACATTGGTGTTACCTCACTGACAATACAATACATTGGTGTTAATTCGCTGACAATACAATACATTGGTGTTACTTCACTGACAATACAATACATTGGTGTTAATTCGCTGACAATACAATATATTGGTGTTACTTCTCTTACAATACAATACATTGGTGTTACCTCATTGACAATACAATACATTGGTGTTACTTCATTGACAATACACTACATTGGTGTTACTTCACCTACAACACAATACATTGGTGTTACCTCACTGACAATACAATACATTGGTGTTAATTCGCTGACAATACAATACATTGGTGTTACTTCACCGACAATACAATACATTGGTGTTATTCGCTGACAATACAATACATTGTTGTTTTCTCACTGACAATACAATACATTGGTGTTAATTCGCCGACAATACAATATATTGGTGTTACTTCTCTTACAATACAATACATTGGTGCTACCTAAGTCAGTCTTGAAATCAGAAGTGCTTGTTTCACCACGCCACAGTCGATTTTCGTTCTCCGGGGGAGCCTCATCAGTTGAACTCGGCTGTCTGTGTCGGCTCATCCTTCATATCATTATGGAGATGTGTCATGCATGACTCCGTGGTACAGTCAGCAACACGGACAGAAACACATTCATCTATTTCCGAGGCAAACGGGGAAGGACACGTAAGGGAAGTGCGAAGACAATCCCAGCAGGACACCAAGAAAAAAAAATGGTTGACCAAAAAAAAAAAAAAAAAAAAAAAAAAAAAAAAAAAAAGTGTTCGACGGGCGAATATTCTTTTGTACAGATTTCTATGATTTGTATATCGATTTCTGCTTATCTTTTATCTATAATTCATTTGTCTGTCTATCCATCTATTAGAGAGAGAGAGAGAGAGAGAGAGAGAGAGAGAGAGAGAGAGAGAGAGAGGGGAGATATAGACAGACAGACAGACAAAGAAGGGGGAAGGGAGAGTGAAGGAAGGAGAGGGGACACACACACACACACACACACACACACACACACATACACACACACACACACACACACACACACACACAGGCAGACAGACAGACAGACAGGCAGGTAAAAACAGGTAGACACACAGACACACAGACAAACAAACCAAACAGATAAATGCACTTTAAAATGTGCCAAGCCAACGAACTATTAGCGGAAAGTTTTTCCTTTACATCCATTATTGAATGACGAAAGGAATGACAGGCAGACGAACGGAGTGACTCCAAGGCTGTATTCGGCTTTAAACAGCCACCTCGGTACCCCCCTCCCCCACCCCCCCGCCCCCCGCTGAATCATCGCTTCTTGAATTGTGCCCATAAATTTCACGCGTCAGCGAACACACCTTCCCCTTCCCTACCCTCTCCCCCCCACCCCCTCTCTCCTGTCCTCCTCCTCTTCTTTTCCTCCCCCCCCCCCCCCGACCCGTTCCCTCCTTTAGGACATACAGACATACGTATATACATATACACCCCCCCCCCTCCTCCTCCACTCCGATCCTTTCTCCTGTCCAGGATCCACACAACCCAAGCCCGTTATGCGTGTTGTCATAGCTCTGCGACGTGTCTGTATGTTGTGTTAGATTCGTCCTCTTTCCTTTTTTTTTTTTTTTTTTTTTTTTTTTTTTTTGTCCTTTTGGCACGAGCGTGCCAGATCGGTATACGATAGAAGACTTGATTCTGAGACACATTGGTGAGCTCAATACTCCTGACTGGTTTTTATGTTTAAATATAGCCCTGGAAATTTACTGGGTGTCAAATGCGTGGCTTGAAATCTTTCCTGTTCCTTGTTTCCCTTTTTTTTTGTCTTATAAAACTTAAAAAAAATATTATGGGCTTCAAAACAAAACATTGTGGGTGATGATTATCGTGTTTTAAATAGCATACAGAAGTTCTGATGTAAGCACCGTGTGGAAGATGTAGTACATACTGGTATGATCGGGATACGTAGTAACAACATATTTAATCATAATAACAGCGACTACTATACTTAACAACAGCACAGCAACAACAACATCTCCTCCTCCTCCTCCTCCTAATACTACTACTTTTGCTGCTGCTGCTGCTGCTGCTTCTAATATGATGATAATGATGATGGTGATGATGATGATGATGATGATGATGATGATGATGATGATGATGATGATAATTGTAAATATTCGTCAAATGCTTGAAATTCTATGCAAAAGCCGTGAGAGTGTACTTTACAAATGATCACACACACACACACACACACACACACACACACACACACACACACACACACACACACACACACGTTGACGTTGAGGGTGAGTTTTACGTCCTGCCGGCCTGAGGCCCTTAAAGACAAGAACACTACAGATGTACGTCTGCATCATTAGTGGCAACTGCTGTCGCCGGCAGTGGTGGGTGAGTTTCATCTGGGGTCGTCGTGTCTCTGTCTCTCTGAGCTCTTGTTCCTCTTGAACGTTGGTTCAGTTCTGGTTGTTGGTCGACCAACGATGGGTGTAAGTTGCCTCTTCTCTCAATCATCAGGCTGTCTTCAGGACCACCGGGCGGCCTTCTCCATGCTCGGGTGGCGATGGTCCTGTGCCGCATGAAGCCACCTCAAGGAGGGAGGAGGACGAAGGTCGTTGGAGCGCTGCACGAGTCCCTAATATTCGGCGGGTACTCGCAGACTGCGGCCAGGAGGGCAATTTTTCAGCCCAACCCCGCAAGGAGTGTCCCCATGTCTGCCCCGGCTCAGAACATGGTTACCCAGGCCACCATAATCGCAGTCAGGCAGCGCTCCATCGCCGATCGCCCCACATCTCCCGGAGCCGTCCCCCGGCGACACAGACTAGACCCGTCGTCACCCATAAGGCTGGAAGGTTGACTGCGGCGGCCGACACTGACCTCTCACATCAGTGTTCCTCAAAGAGAGAGCTGGCACCTCTCCCCTGGCGTCCACTGCTATGCCACACTCGCAGCGAACTGACACAAACACACCTGTGTTCACCTATTTATCTACACATGCATTGGCCTACATAATACGGAGCTTTCTGTCTGTCTGTCTGTCTGTCTGTCTGTCTTCTGTCTGTCTGTCTGTCTGTCTCTCTCTCTCTCTCTCTCTCTCTCTCTCTCTCTCACACACACACACTCATATAAACGCGCGCGCGCGCGCGCGCACACACACACACACACACACACACACACACCACCACCACCACCACACTCGCAAGCGCAATCACACACACACACACACACACACACACACACACACACACACACACACACACACACACACACACACACACACACACACACACACACACACACACACACACACACACACACACTCGCAAGCGCAAACGCCTGCTGTATTGAGAAGTGTGAAAACCCTGCACAGGGAACGAAAGGCTGTCGTCCTATTACCACACATTTTGTTTCAACAAACGAAAGAGTCACCTTAACACTTTTAAAGCAGTACTGCTCATTATTCCAACCAGTACAAAAGCGAAAATCAAAGCGACACATTCCCTTGAGTAAATCTCAAACTAACTCCCGGCAACATCGCATGCTATTTGTAAAAGACTTCAAATTCATCTTTACACCCTTTGCTGTTGCCCAACATTCAAAATATATCACATTCTAATGCTGTCATCGTTTCTCCCTGTAAACAAAGCAACAACAACAACAACAACAACAACAACAACAAAAACAACAACAACAATACAAATTTTAGATGTTCGCAACACTTCAACTCTTAACACCAGCCACATGTTCAGTGCAGGTTTTCATTTGTAGCCCTATGCATTTGATGCAGTCCTCACATGAACGATAGCATGTGGTGTGGTAGCTTTCACACAGACGTTCTATTCTGTGGCTGTTTACACTTTATTTTCATTCTTCTTCTTCTTCTTCTTCTTCCAACCTGTTTGAAACCCAGTCGACATGAAGCAGATTAAAGTTGTTCTGATCATCCAAACTCTGTCCATGTCAGTCCACACAAACATAACACAACACACACACACACACACACAGTACACACACACACACACACACACACACACACACACACACACACACACACGAGATCAGTGAGGATATAAATAAAAACCTTCTCCACTTGTACATGAGAGAGAAAGAGACAGTGAGAGAGAAAGAACGAGAGTGAGAGAGAGAGATGAGAGGGAATGGGGTGGGGGGGTGGGGGTGGGGGGTAAACAGGTGGGGCAACTAGGTGGGGTGAGGGGTGTGTGTGTGTGTGTGTGTGTGTGTGTGTGACAGGGGCGTGGAAAGAGGGGAGCGGACACACATAATAATAAGAAAGTGCGCGCGCATCCTCGTCAGGGGGACCGGAGATCAAGCCAACGCGGTAGCAAGGGGGCGCTTAGTAACATTAATGTTGAGAGACAGAGAACACTTGTGAAAGGTTAACGAAAAGAAAAAAAAAAAAAAAAAAAACCTACTGCTCGCTCCTGCACTCCGCTGTGGATACGGTGCTGGTGTCGAACATCGTGGCAGGATGACGGAAGAGGTAATGACAGTCATAGTGGAAACAGTGTGTGTATGAGCCGTGACTGTTTGTGACAAGTACAACTTGCGTCCCCTCTTCGGTGTCTAGTTTTTACTTAGGTGTGTGTATGTATGTCCATGCCCGGGCTATGATAAGTTGTCACACACCGCGTTCGCACTGTACTCGTTCACGAACTCAGCATGCTAACTCCATGCACACGCATCTACTCAACTCGTACAAATTTAAGGAGCACTAACCGGCCGAATTTCAGTTTTACAACACTCTCCCCTCCACTATAATATTCATCAAAATCAAAGTAAACAAATATGATACATCTTTTTCAAATTACGTATTTTACAGCAATACAATTCCGTTCTTTCCAGTTTTCATTCTTCTGCAAACAGTACAATTATGATAATTATAAACGTGTCTAAAAAATCAAAGCAAGGCTGGTTTTAGAAGAAAGAATGACTGGATTAGATCGGAATGATATCTGGAGGGAAAAATAAACCGGAATGCAGACGTTTTACCTGGCAAAACTCTCTCCATTTCAACAAAGTAGACTTGACTTTTGCTTTTTATCAGGCTGTCTCTACTCATTCTATGAAGATGCCGATATTTCACCAGGCTATGGATCAAATCATTCTATGGGGACGCTCCATTTGTCATTTGGTAACGGAACAACACGTGGTAACTTCTGGAATTTTAAATGTTGACTTTTGAAAGATTCGATATACATTCAGGAAATTCAGTCTGAAATAACAATCGTTAGAAACCAATACGCTGTCGATCCGAGTGAAAGTAACGCAAGAGATAATGTATCAAATACTGACAGTAAATTAAAATGCCCGACATTTTTGTTAACTTTCTGTTAACGTATTTAAGATTAAAAAAAAATTGCATATGCAACGATGAAAAAAGAAGAAGAAGAAGAGAAACTCGTCACTGACATTGAATGTACTGAAAAGGAGTTAAAAACATATGAAGATCGACAACAAGAATTGATTGTTCCACGTAAGAAGGTGATGGAAGGAATGCTAATTCAATCTAAGGCCAGAGGGGTAGCTGATGGTGAAAATAAGGGAAAATACTTCTGTAACCTGGAAAGAAAAAGAAACTTTGTCAGCAAACAAATAGCGAAAATTGTCAAAAACGATCGAGAGTGAACCGTTGATCCTAAAGAAATAAGTACGGTTAATAATCTTTACTCACAACTTGTAACGAAAATATTGAACGGTAAGAAATGAACAATTCGATAAGGGTAATACCTCTGTTGTCCGTAGAAGAATTCAAGTTCTTGCTGGGGAAATAGCTTTGCAAGAGGCAGGACACGCCTGGAAAGAAATGCAAAATGGCAAGAAAGTCCTGGAACTGACGGATTCGGTGCTGAATTTTTGAAATTCTTTTGGAAACGGCTAGGTCCATTCATAGTAAGAGCGCTGAATGAGTCTTATAGAGACGGTGAACACATCAATAACTCAGAGAGAAGGTCTATGTTTTGGGAAAAAAATGGAGACCGATTTCTCTCTAGAATGTCGTCTACAAAAGATTCTTCTTATAATTGCCAATGGAATGAAGAAAGCATCACAATGAAGACCAGACGGGATTCGTCACTAACAGGTATATTGGAGACAATGACAGACTTATATACAATCTAATGCATTACCTACATTCAAAATAGCTACCGGGTATGCTTCTATGTTTAGATTTTGAAAAGGCATATGACTCTGTTCACTTGAATTTTATGTTTGAAGCCTTAAGAGCACACGGATTTGGTAACGACATACTTCGATAGATTGAGACCTTTTGCAAAGATATTAATTCTACAGATTTTGGTTAATGGACATTGTACAGAATAGTTCACCATTGAATGTGGCTGCAGACAAGGTGATCCCATAATACTATATTTCTTCATTTTACGTGCAGAGATATTGGCTCTAATGATTAGAGAGGATAAAAACATAAAAGGAACCGATGTCAGTGATGTTGAACATAGAATTTCTCAACATGGAGATGATACTCAATTGAAAGTTAATGGACATAAAGTTTCTTTTGAAAAATCGTTTATCTTTTTGATGAATTTGCAAAAGTTTCTTGATTGGCCTTGAACACAGAAAAACGCAGATAGTCTGGTTTATACAAAACTTTAAAAAAAATGTGAAAACAAAAATTATTCTGAAAAATTCTCCAAAGTCCAACTGTTGCTCAAAATATGGTCCAAAAGGAATACAACACCACTTGGGAGAATTGCTGTATTGAAATATTTCATTATGTCTAAACTGGTTTATTTCCAGATACTGCTTCAAAATCCCCCAGATGGCTTTGTCAACAAACTTCAGCTTTTGTCTTATCGATTTGTATGGAATATTAACAGGACAGGATGAGCAGAAAGATTGTGAAAGGTGGAGGGCGTGGTATACCAAACTTGATAAACTACATTTCGGCTTTGAAAACTCTATAGCTCAGAAAACTAGAAAATGCGACTCACAAATCGAAAAGTGTTTTGTACTTCTACATCTCCAGTCCTGAATAATGTGAAATATTATTGTCTGTGCAATGGAAGCATAAGGAATAATAAATAATAATAATAATAATAATAACATATCTGATAAAACAGAACTTAAACATGTTAGTGAATTACTTGCAGAACCAGTACTTTTTAGTAACAAAATTGTGTCAAAGAAACAAATTGGATTAAAAATGGTGTTTACTGTACAGCTCGTTTTCTGATAGACAATGGACTATCCTGAAATGCACAGAATTCATAACAAGATACGATTTGAATGTTGACTTTCTTACTTTGGCTGTATTAGAGCTATAAAATTCTACATTAAAAAGTTCAGTATTCAAGTTAAAGATAATAACTCACAAGACATACCTCTTAAAACAAAGAAGATATGAACAGCACAAAAAGGTACTAGGCATTATTATGATATTCTTATTGCTAATAACACAGAACCAAAATGTTGCGTGAAGTGGAATGAGAAACTTAATTGTAGGATAGCTTGGAAAGCCGTATTTCTATAAATAGAGAAAAATAAAATGTCTGCAGATGCAATTTGTACTCAGAAGTATTACAACCAACACAGTACTAAAGGAAATGGGAATTTTAAGTGATGACCGTTGCAACTTCTATAAAGAAGAAAGAGATTATATTGAACGTTTTCTATTTAAGTAAAATTTAGTGTGAATTCTGATAGGACCTTGAAAACCTAGAGAATGAAAAAAAAAGTCTCTATTGTCCTCTAAATGAAATTCAGTGAAATTTATGTTATATCTTGTGTAGATTTTGGTTTTAAAACTGACGCTGTTGCAGACTAATTATTTTGTTCGCTAACCAATACATCTTTAAGTGCAAAATGAAGAATGCACTTCCACATACATCTTGTTTTATAAATGAAGTGAAGTGCAGGTACAAAATCGAAGAACTTAGTAAGAAAATCTGTGCAGAAGATTCGAGAAGATTCGAGAACGTATGGTGATTGGATCTTTTATACTTTTATTTTCGACCAAAATGTCCGGAATCTTGATGATACCTAAATGGCCTTAAGACTCTTTATCTTGTCAATGTTTTTTGTAACAAGAATTGAAATCCGGTGGATATTCACTGGTACGGGAAGACCAGTGAAATCGTTTAGACCATGCAATCTGTAATATATGTTTCCCTTCAGTATAGTCGTTTTAAAGAAGAAAAAAAAAACGCACCGGGTTCACCCATGTGTTTTTGTAAGACAACTGTCAACACCGCACGGGTTCAAATAGTTAGCTCGTTTGGCTTTCAAGCTGAGGTTCTCGAGTTCGAACCACTTGTGAGGTCGGATTTGTATGGCGCTAAAAGTTCAATTATCCATCAAACATTAACGTAGCACGTCAGTCAGTCAGTCAGTTCGGGAAAGGGTATGACGGGGAAAAGAGAGAGTTGGGCTCTATTCTTTTTTTTTTTTATGCCGTGCTTTAGATATGCCGAACAGTTCACTGCCCCTGGGGCCATTACGTTATGGGACGTAAACAATGAGCTTTGATCCAAAATTTGGTTATATCTTACCTAACATAATTCGATAAACTGTGCCTTAGGCAATTGTCTGTAGAGGGATTTTCTCTTCAAATGCATGTTCTCTCTCTCTCTCTCTCTCTCTCTCTCTCTCTCTCTCTCTCTCTCTCGTTTTTTAGTGCTTGTCTAGAGAGCATTTTTTTTCCTTCTTATGCACGCTCTCTCTCTCTCTCTCTCTCTCTCTCTCTCTCTCTCCTCTCTCTCTCTCTCTCTCTCTCTCTCTCTCCTCTCTCTCTCTCTCTCTCTCTCTCCTCTCTCTCTCTCTCCTCTCTCTCTCTCTCTCTCTCTCTCTCTCTCTCCTCTCTCTCTCTCTCTCTCTCTCTCTCTCTCTCTCTCTCTCATCTCTCTCTCCCCTCCTCTCTTCTCTCTCTCTCTCTCTCTCTCTCTCTCTCACTCTCTCGAACTCTCCTTTCCCTCTCTGCTCTCTCTCTCTCTCTCTCTCCTCATCTCCTCTCTCAACTCTCAAAGTTTCGACTTTTTTTGTTGCTGGTCTCTTGACATCTTCTTTCAACACTGCCACTTCAGAAACGGCCACCAGAGAGTCCCCATAAATTGCAACCCAAGGCACTGGATAGATTTTGTCCCCGCAGTCTTCTGTATTGTCAGTCCATCTTCTTGTTCTGTATAACATTTCCTTATTTCACCTCCACTGTTTTCCGGGAAGGAGGGTGGTGGTGGTAGTGGTAGTGGTTTTGCGGGGCCACGTGATATGGTGACGTAATCCTACCATCGAAGCTTTCTTTTCGACTGCTTTAGTTGAGAGAAAGTCGTAATGTTGACAATTGTGGTTAAACATACATTAAAACGTCTGTAAAAATTTTGCGCTGGAACAAAAGTTGCCGTCTTGGTTTCATTCTTTGCTGTTTACGTCTCTGACACCTAAATCATGATTTCCGTTCATGTCAGCACTACCGAACTGACTTGTATCTATGTTCTGTTCGCATATGTGACGGTGTTCTTAAAGAGATCCATTCTGGAATTCATGTGAATTTTGCGTGTGCACGCCCACTGCTCTTAACTGCGCTGCGCATGTCTCGACCGGAGTATACAGGCTAGCTGAGAACTCCCCGTTTCAAGGAAGTTTCTTTGATTACAGTAGTGTACCTCTCATCTGCATGTGTGCAATGTAAATGGAAACCACATGCAATATTAGTTTGGATGAATGTCCTTGTAGTTGATTCACCGATCTCTGAACAGGTCCAAGGCATCCTGGAAATTATTTTTACCCGTAAGGGGAAGTAGTAGTAGCTAAGAACTAAAAAAAGTTCCACTTTGGAGGGGGTAGAGGGAAATGACGGTGGAGAGGGGGGGGGGGGGGGGGGGGGGGGGGGGGGGGGGGGGAGGGGGGGGGGGGGGGGACTGGGAATGGTTGTTTTGTGTTTTTGAATAAGATATGGGCGATGTGAAATATTAACATTTATATTACAAGAAGATTGCCATATTCCAAGAACTTTCATAGGTAGTTATCAGGTGCCATGTAATCGGGATCTGTATAACAGGATTCACGCCCTGCGATCACCTTTCCGTCCCATTCGACCTGCCCATCAAGTTTTCAAAAAGTCGATTGATGGGTTTCTGTGAAATCTTGCTTACAGACAGACAGACGGACATGGAAAAAGATATGAACCAGGTGAAAGCATACCCGTGGCAGAATGAAAGTTGACACCCGAGCCTCTCTCCCTGGCACCGGCACTGGTTTTGTGGAAACCATCATTCCATTTTTCCACGCTGCAGGCCCTACTTAGACGCGTATTTTTTGCTTGCTTGTTTGTTTTTGTTTTTGCATTAGTTTTTGTTTTGTCTTGTTTTGTTTGTTTGCTTCTTTGGTTTTAATGCGTGCATGCTTTCGGATATTGGGGTCGAATCGTTAGATCGTCTTGTTGCAGTATATAAACATGAGCACAGCTTCTCAACTGAGATGAAACAAATGGGGGGGCGGGGGGGGGGGGGGGGGGGGGGGGGGGGGGGCATGCAGAACAACCCCACTATATGAAAGCTGTGATTTGTGTAGAGATCTTATTCCTGTTACAACCCATACAATGCAGAGCCTTCGTGGATTCACGTTGACGTCCATCATAAAGGCGAGTAGCTGCCTTTCCCCCACATGTACGTTCGACACCGTTCAACAAAAGTTAAGGACCAGGGAAAATCTTAGTTTTTTTTCCTCCAGTTTCAGACAATTCATTCCCCCCCCCCCCCCCCCCCCTTTTTTTTTTTTTTTTTTTTTTTTTGAATCGGCAAGTGAATTGGAGCCTATGTGACGACAACCCTGTCCGTTGCATGAGCATTGCGTGACGAAAACCAACCAGCTTAAGAAACCGGATTAATGATGTCAGATTTCACTCTTTAAGTGTCTGTCAATAGGATTTGCCTGATGCATTGACAGGTTAAACGCGGCTTGTCTAGAGGAGGGTAGCTTGGGGAGGGGGGTGAGGTGGGGGGGGGGGGGGGCTGTGTTTTTTTGCTTTGTCAATTTGCCTTGAAATCAACGTCTCGTGAACAATAAGCCACATTCTTACCACGCTTTATAGATGTAAACCACACCATAAAAACACAACTGGGCCTCTCCTTGTGTTAAAGTCTTTTTGGCACGCAAAACATGACACACGATCTATAGTTCTTTGGAATAGGTAATAGCCTTTTCTAAAAAATCTGTTATTCTGCTGTCTTCATGTTCTCAATCAATGCATTTGTTTCCAGTGACTTGTTGAGTACGGTAGCCGTCGGTTTTAATGTCACCTCTTTCAGTTCGTATTGGGAATTAATCTGTTGATTCCGCTTACTTTACTGACATATTCATAATTACGGCAAGGCTTTGTTGATACCTGCTGAAAGACTTACTATCAAGAAAGGTACTGTCACACTGCTTACTCCAGGGCCTTTTTTTTAAATACCAGCTGAAGGAATTACAATCAGAAAGGGTTCTGCCACTCCATGGCCGCAAAGATACATAATCTGCATCAAGTAAAGCTAAATGTACCATTTCTGAAACATTTTGACGACAAAGTTATGCCAGTTTTTTTTTGAGATGTGTGTCCGTGATACAAGGGCTCTTACAAACATCTGTTTGCATACCGGCATTTCATAGCGTGGCAACAGCCTTTTTCCCAAAACAGGCACTGTACGGCGACACCTGCAAATATGGTTTCAAATCATAGGCCCATCCTCCGCGATGAAGAAATCGTAGCATAAAAGTGCCATTACTTCACTTTGTTACAAGTCGAAAGAGTTCTCCGCGACAGTTCGTCTCACTGTTTCCTTGTTTCAGTGAGGTGATGAGGAGAAGATTTGCTCAGCAGAAATTGTGGCCTTCCACCACAAAACCCGCCTCGACATGATTTTCAAGAGTTTTAATATTCACATACGCTTAAGGCGTGCACACTTTCCTGACTGGTTTATTATAGGAGTAATGAGGCAGGACAAAAAATGAAACGGTGTTGACCGTTTGAAGAGAGTTATTGTGCTTACAGCCATTTTCAGGAAACGATGTCTAGGGTCAGCATTGGATATTTTCTTTAGCCAATAAAAACTCGTTTTGTTTTTGTTGCTAATTCAGCGATGTTTGAAACAAATGAAAACTGTCGCATGAAAACACAGGGTGTCAGGAACGCATTCCGGTGAAAAAAAAGGTCAAAATGCCCCATTCCTACGGCTTGTCTCAACGTCCAACAGCGAAAAGGTCAGCGCGAATTAAGACTGGTTTTGTGCGAGGCAATCACAATTATTGACCTTAAACCTTCAGTTTTGTGAATGGAAGGACTGATCCTTTGGACTCAGGATGTGAACATTGATGAGCTGATCTTTGCGACCTTTCCACGACCCCAAACACCGGCAAAACTATTTACAACGTCGGCAAGACTGTTTACAACGTCGGCAAGACTGTTTACAACGTCGGCAAGACTGTTTACAACATATCTTCGCAATTGTGCTGTAGGATACCTATTTTTTGTCTGTTGTTCGTTAAACCCTTCCAAGCATAGCTTTTTTTGTAGCAGGTTGACAGCTCAGACATGGGCTGTGATCAACGTGACTTGAATTGCTGAACCATTGTC
>JADBJO010000764.1:15000-17500 GCA_016801955.1 Conus betulinus | reverse complement strand
TTCTGCTGAATGACAGAGGGCGTAAACGCTTTCCTTTACCAGGCTTTAAAACGCGCATCGTGCTACAGAAAGGGTGACCTGCCCATGAACACCAATGTTCAGATGTCATGCTATTGCTGATGTTCACTGTCTAACAGTTTTGGTCCCTGGAGACATATTATCAAAGGTAAACAGAAAAACTGAACCAGCGCAGTCTGGGGCCGCCTGATTCTGGTAATACCAAAGCGAGCCAAGCAGCCATCTGACCGCCGCCGCATTCCAACCAATCACATCATGTTCAATATCGATTTGAAAGAAACACAATCGGCCAGTCCTACAGATCCATTGCACGATGACCTGCTCAACCCACGCAGAGCAACGATTCGCTGGCATCATTTCACAGATTGGGTGTTTGAAATAATGTGTTATATTTTTATTCGTATTTTGGCTCGTGTTCAGCAACGCAACGCTATGTTTCAGTTCTCATCATGACCATGATCTCATCATATTTTCATTCACCATCGCTATTTGTTACTATTACTCATCATTATTACTATTATTATTATTATTATCATCATTATCAAAACATGTCATATCTGAGAGAGAACGATATCTATCAATACTGTTTCTAGTGGGTCAGCGATGGAAGCAACGTTTTTGTTTAATTCTTAATTTGCAATTTCATTTTCGACTCGACTTAGTAAGAAGGCACACACACACACACACACACACACACACACACACACACACACACACACACACACACACACTCCATATTGCAAACTGTATGACAGGAAGTAAATTTCCCCCACGCCTGTCGAAACAGATTGTCCGCAAGTTCACACAGGCCGAGCGAAGCGTGCCTGGTACAGTGGGCGGTCCTGCCTTACTACGGTACCGGGTTCCATCTATATGGTTCTCCTGTGTCGTCGTTTTGCCACTTTATATTCCTGTTGCACCCGCTTGATATTTTATGAGCATTCTGAGCACACGGCAATAAAGGCCCTGTACGTTGACGCCTCTCTCTCTCTCTCTCTCTCTCTCTCTCTCTCTCTCTCTCTCTCTCTCTCTATATATATATATATATATATATATATATATATTTACACACACATATTTATGATATGTGTGTGCGTTCTGTGAAAATGGCAGTAAAGGCCCTTTTGTTGACACCTCTCTCTCTCTCTCTCTCTCTCTCTCTCTCTCTCTCTCTCTCTCTCTGTATATATATATATATATATATATATATATATATATATATATATATATATCTCCCCATTGGAGATGGTCTCCCGCTTCAGAGACTATAAGCTTGCTGAAGGTTCATTTTGAGAAGCATTTATTATTCCCCATTCACCCACTCAAGCACATACTGTCAGTTAGGCAGAATCATCTACCACTGCAGATATGAAGGCTTATCACCCCCCTATTTCTACAATCTGAGAAATAAGAGCAAGCTTTGTTTATAATTCAATATTTCTTGCAGTCATTGCAACACCTAGCTGCTCTGTAAGTTGCTGGAATGGTGCTCGGTACTTATCCTTGGTTTTTATTGTTTTATATATATATATATATATATATATATATATATATATACACACACATATTTATGATATGTGTGTGCGTTCTGTGAAAAATGGCAGTAAAGGCCCTTTTGTTGACACCTCTCTCTCTCTCTATATATATATATATATATATATATATATTTTCTCTCTCTCTCTCTCTCTCTCTCTCTCTCTCTCTCTCTCTCTAAAAACGAAGAATAGGCTACTAGTGTTGACGGTGTCACTGTAAATCATGTGTTTCTAGCATGCATGTGCGTCAGCGGCGTAGATGTGGGCTTGTTTTACGACATACTCTGCCCAACCTTACCATTCTATACAGCGTGTTCTCCCATTGGGATGTCCGGTTGTGGGGATCGGGATCGGGGGGGGGGGGGGGGGGGGGGGGGGGGGGGGGGGGGGAGGGGGGGGGGGGAGGGAGGCTTTCATCATACGTTGTATCGTCACACTCGGGAAATTCCGTGTTCGTAGTTTCCTTTGTTCTTTTTTAAACTCTGACGGTGCTTCTTCTTTCTTTTTATTATTGTTTTTTTTTTCTAAATCTTTCTTTACTGTCGGTTACAGTTGCATTGTTTTTCTGGCCCTTTCACTGGTATTTGCTCGAAAGCACACACACACACACACGCACACACACACACACACACACACGCACACACACGCACACACACACACACACACGCACACACACACACACACACACACACACACACACACACACACACATAGACTTTATATTCTTTTGTTTTCGTTTCACAGTTCATAACCAGCCGCTTTTTGTTGTATGTTGGCAACTACGTAGGAAGACTATCAACACAGTCGACACGATCTGCCCCATTCTGCAGTGTTCGCTGGTGCATGAAGCCTTCCCATTTCAATTTTATGGCACTCTGGTGTGTTTTGTTATCAATCTCTTTTTTTTTTTTTTTTTTCTTTTTTTTTCATCATGCAGAATGACTGGT
>JADBJO010000764.1:0-7500 GCA_016801955.1 Conus betulinus | reverse complement strand
TACAGTGAATCCCGGGCTGTTGTCCTAAGGCGAACATTGAACAATTTTTCGTCCCCCCCCCCCCCCCCCCACACCCACACACACACACACACACACACACACACACATCCCCTCCCCGATTTAAGTTTACATTCGGTTTCACCATGACACATGGCTTTGCTGTCGCATGGTTCAGACTGTGTGTTCATTCTCTTCCCCCTCGCCACCCCCTCCCCTGTGACTCTGCCGTCTGATCACAACGAAGCACGGCTCGGTTGTCCCACACTGAAAAACTGGACGTACATTTTCTTCCAATAAATTTGCTGCTGGCTCGCAAAGATTCCAGACTCTTGTTGCCCAAAAAATGAATGATTGGGCATTTCATTCCCCATCTCCACCCTCTTGTAGGTTCACTATTAACTCACCGAGAGGTCCGGGATGTCCCAAAGTGAAAACTGAATTTTCATTTTCCACTTCCAACCCGCAGTCCTCACCATCATTTCTGGCTGTCTTGTCCCGAAGCAAAAATTGAATAGCGTATTCATTGCTCCCTCTCTCTCTTTTATTTCCCACCCACCCCCCTTCTCCCCCCTTCTTCCCTCCCCCCCCCCCCCCCCCCGCAGGACGTCCGCGGTTGGCCCATTATGAATTCCGTACTTTTTGTCCCAAAGTGAAAACTGAATATTCATTTTCAGCTCTGTAAGTCTGCTATCGATTCAGTGCGAGTCCCAGGTCTGTTATCCCAAGGTGAAAATTGAACATGTATTTTCCCACCGTTAAGTCTTCCGTGAGCTCACCGCTAGTACTGGCTGTGTTGTTCCAAAGTGAAAACGGAGTGTTCATCTTCATTTCTCACCTTCAAGATCGATGTTGGCTCACCCTGAGACTGAGATGAGAGAATTTAAAAAGAGGGTCTTATGACTACGACTCAGCAAACGTCTGAACTACACATTAGCCCAACGCGCGGGTCAGACTTTGGGTACTTACCTTTAATAGTCTGTAGCATTATCATCATTGTATGTGCATGTGGTGTGGTGCAGTGTGCACGTGTGTGTGTGTGTGTGTGTGTGTGTGTGTGTGTGTGTGTGTGTGTGTGTGTGTGAGAGAGAGAGAGAGAGAGAGAGAGAGGAGTGTGTGTGTGTGTGTGTGTGTGTGTGTGTGTGTGTGTGTGTGTGTGTGTGTGTGTGTGTTTTTTTTTTTCTCTGCAAGACGTTATTCGCCTGAATGCTAAACGCTCTGGTAAGATGATAAACGTTTGCTCGGCATGGACTTTGCGCATACATGAAAAAAACAAGACTTCGTGTCAAAACGACGCCTGCTCCATTCTTAACGGGCAACAAACTGTACAGGCAGCAGTGAACCATGAACTAGTGAAACAAGGAGACTATAGCAACTCTGCCATTAAAGCAAGGGTTAGAACAGAGCATATCAGGGACAAGTCTTTCGACAAAAATTATCAAACTACAAGCCGACAAAGACACCACAAAAAACAAACCTGTTACACAAATATTCAATGAACAAAAGAAAGCGTCTACAACATTGGCAATGCGCTGTAAAATAGAGTGAATCTTTGGCAGAGCTAAATGTATTGGAGATTGTACCCACCAGTAATTTAAAAAAAAAAAAAAGAAAAAAAGAATTAGTACCAGTAAAGTGTAACAGATACAACTGCCTCGCAGGGAGAAAACTGATGAAATGTAAAGCAACTTTGTTTTGCAGCCTCCTTCCTCTTCCCCTACATCATCATGTTGGCCATCGCCGGCATACCTCTCTTCTTCATCGAACTGGCCCTGGGTCAGTTCGCCTCGGAGGGCCCCATCACCGTGTGGAAGATGAGTCCCTTTTTTGCTGGTCAGTGCATGCTCTCTCTCTCTCTCTCTCTCTCTCTCTCTCTCTCTCTCTCTCTCTCTCTCTCTGTACTGTAATATTATAATATTAGTTAAATGTAACTTTCTAATTATAGTCAGATCATGCACAGACAAAAAAGGCAAAAAAGGGGAAAACAAGAAAAAAAAAAAAAAACGAAATGATCACGTGATATACTGTCAAACGACCCTTGAGGCTAAATAATGGAGAAAAAGTACGGAAAAAAAAAATTACCCGCATTGCGCTGTGAACGGGAAACACACGCACGCACACACGCATGCAAACACACACACACACACACACACACACACACACACACACACACACACGCCAAACGTGATAACGAATCGGTGCCAGCAGCGTTTCTTCAGCTGTTTCAGCATCAGGGCTTTCATTGAGGACCAGCAAATTACGTCGGTTATCGGTCGAAAGACGAGACCAAAAGCCGTCGACAAAAAGCCGTCTGCTCAGTGCACAGTGCTGGCCCTCGTGAGATCGCTTCATTTTCATAAGCTGGAGTGGCTCCATTTCCAACGACAATGGTGCTTTGCCAAAATGTGTAAATCGCTTTCATGCTTCGCAACAGTGATCTTGGTGGAAACGTAGATCTGAAAGATTTTGAAATGTAATGAAGCCGAATGCCAAAGCAGGAGCCATTTTGACGTGAATGCTGCTGTTCTTTCTTTGTTGTTATTGTCACTGTTGTTTGGTTGTTGACGTTATTGTTTTGCGAATAGTCCGGTGGAAGAACATGTACACTCGCAACTGTTTCTGACGGAGGTGGCCTAGTGGATGACGCGCGCTCCATAAAGTAGCGTGAAAATTCCGGATCCGTGGTTCGAATCTTGTTTGGACTCTACTTTTTTCTCCATCTCCTCTGCACCTAACGTAATGGCGTGAGTGTTAGTCTCTTTCGGATAAGATGATTTGCCGACGTCCTGTGTGCGATATGGACTTCACGTATTTTGAAGACCCCATAGCGATGAGAAAGTTGTCCGTGGGAAAAACTGAAAATACACTTTGGTAGGTAAACCAGAACACACGCTGGCAAAAACAAAACAAAACAAAACAAACAAAACGGAAACGAAAAAACCTGTTCTACGGCCAGGGAGAATAGGTAGAATTTCATGCCATCCAGTATGATGAAACATTAATGCAACCAGTAGGCTAGCATTGGAAACACACACACACACACACACACACACACACACACACACACACACACACACACACACACACACACACACACACACACACACACACACACACACACACAACTACATTTAGCCCGGTACTATGGAGAAATCGGATTGTTCCTTCACACCAAAAAGCGGAACATGAATAATGAACGCTCAGGTTTTTTTTTGTTTGTTTGTTTGTTTGTTTTTTGATAAAGAAACCAGGCGGTGAGTAAAAACAAGTAATCTGCGTTTCTTTCCAGAAAGGGACTTGTGTAATTATTTTCTGACATTACTATGCCATTATCGCAATGTCGTATCAGTATGTGCGATGGAGAGCGCGCCAAACAGTTATGTACTGGGTTCCAACAGGATTGGGGAATGAAGAAAAAAAAAAAAAAGAATGAAAGCTAAAACACAAATGCAAGTGGAAAGGGACATATTGTTTTCAGCCCTCCAGTGTGTTTGCAACGATTGAAATGTATGAGATACCACAGAAGTCGCACTGTGTGTCTCTGTCTCTGTCTCTCTATGTATATATATATATATATATATATATATATATATATATGTGTGTGTGTGTGTGTGTGTGTGTGTGTGTGCATGCGTGCGTGCGTGTGTGTGTGTGTGTGTGTGTGTGTGTGTGTGTGTGTGTGTGTGTGCGTACACGTGTGTATATATATCTATGTATGTATTCATGATGTATTCATGCATATGTGTGTGTGTGTGTGTGTGTGTGTGTGTGTGTGTGTGTGTGTGCGTGCGCGCATGCGCGTATATATATATATATATATATATATATATATATATATATGTATATATATGTATGTATGTATTTCTGCATGTGTATGTGTGTGTGTGATGTGTGTGTGTGTGTGTGTGTGTGTGTGTGTGTGTGTGTGTGTGTGTGTGTGTGTGTGTGATATTCAGCGGAAGGCCTTTACAGCAATGGTCAGACGATGACAGTAGCAGATCAAGAACGAAGGCTGTTCTCATTTCAGCAGCTCTTGAAGCTCGTTTCATCAGTCACTGAACATCAGACTCTGTCAACTTGAATTTTTAACACGCGAATTTCAATACTCTATAATAACTGAACATTGTTACCGAGATACATACTCTGTGCTGTGAGTAAATAAAAAGTTAAGCTTTGGCTGCTACCTTCGTACCAGTGAATTCGCACATGTTTTGCTTACAGGCATCGGATTCGCCATGGTCGCCCTCAGCGCCGTCGTCAGCATCTACTACAACATGATCATCGCCTACGCCATCTACTACATGTTTGTGGCTTTCGTCAACTTGGACAACGACCTCCCCTGGGCTAACTGCAACGCCACCTGGACCACGGAGAAGTGTCGGGACACGCCCCTACCCTGATCTGGCCAGCATGAACGACTCTGCGGCCATGGATGTCATCAAAGGTAGGGTGGACCGAAGAGTCTGCACTGGCGCTTGTGGGGGGATGTATGTAGGCTTAGGAGATGTGTGAAGTTTTGTTTCTTTTAGTGGCATGGGGTGGATACAGGCACAATGCAGGCCTGCGAGTGGTGTGTGAAGAGTTTTTTCGTTTCTTTTAGTGGCATGGGATGGATACAGGCACAGTGGAGGCAAACGAGCAGTGTGAAGAGTTGTTTTTTTCTTTTAGTGGCATGGAGTGGATACAGGCACAAGCCAGATTCACCCGCGCTGTTTGACAGGAAGGTGGGAATGCCTATAGTCACTCCATGGGTGTTTCTGAACCATGCCTCCAAACACACACACCGTGCACCGGTTTTGGAACATAGTGGGGTGGGAGTGGGGTTAGTTTTGGCTTGGCTCGAGACTGTCCTCCCCCCCCCCCCCCTTCTTCCCGCCACCCACCTTCTAATTCAGGCGCAATATGGATTGATTGATATGTTTTGTTGTTAGAAACAATGTGACAATTTGGGACGGGAGTGACTTCGGGACAAAGGGGACGTCGGTCCTGTATATATGCCCAGGTGATTAGTTTGGGCACGTTCCCTCTCTCACCAGCCGGGGATATGTTGAGAGAGAGAGAGAGAGAGAGAGAGAGAGAGAGAGAGAGAGGAGGAGGAGGAGGGGGGGGGGGGCGAATCCGATTAGTTGCACAGATACTAAAAGATAAAACATACAGCGCTTGCACAGTATGGAACAAACTAGAACTTTTACGACACTGTAATACCATACATTCCTATACATACTTCACATCTGCCTGTCATGGTTGTATATATCTGTGCGCATACGTCTGCGCGTGCGTGTGTGTGTAGCGTGTGTTGGCGCCGGAAAGTGAGGGAGGAAAGTATTTTTTTCAGAAACAAAAGCAATAGTCCTCCAAAGGGAAGAAAACATTATAGAAAATCACAACGCCACTCTTCTAATTTTCGGCCACGTGGCCATTTTCAGAGAAAAAAAACAAAAAAACAATTCAACTACGTGATGTCCATCTTTGGCAACTGGTCAGAGCAGAAAAAGCACAGGTACCAAACGATAAAACATACAACGCTTGCACAGTATGGAACAAACTAGAACTTTACGACACTGTAATACCATACATTCCTATACATACTTCACATCTGTCTGTCATGGTTGTATATATCTGTTCGCATATTCTTGGAAAAAGGCCACGTGGCCGAAAATTAGAAGAGTGGCGTGATTTTTCTATATTTTTTTTTGCCTTTAAAGAGTGCTAAGAACCGATTCTCTAAACAATATGCTGGTGCGTAAACAATATGCTGGTGCGACAAAGTGGCTTAGATTTATCTCCCCCCTGATCCCCCCCCCCCCCCCCCCCACCTTCCACCCATGCCCCCTCCCCCTCGTCTCCTCCCCCCCCCCCATCTTCCCATCTTTGTCCTCTTCACACATACCTCCTCCCTATCCCTGCACGTGCGTGTGAGTGTGTTTGTGCGTGTGCCTACATAACAGAAATGTCTTTGTGTGTTGGAAAAGGTCAAGGCCATCATGGAAGTTTTTTTCTTTCCTTGCAGGTGATCTGTACTTAGACACGTGCCTGCGTGAAAAGATGCTGGACGATAATTTCAGGGGTAACCTGACCGAAAAGTTCAACGAAACGACGGAGCTGATCTACGGCACGCTCAACTCCACACACGTCCAAGACAAGATGTTCGACGACTGCAAGAAAACCTGGGTCAGCCCAGCTGCCGAATTTCTGAAGTCAGTGTTCTCCTCCTCCTTCACTTCCTGTCTGCTTGTTTGTCCGAATGGGTCCAATATTCCTCTTTCTGACTCTTTCTCTCTGTCTGTCTGTCTCTCTGTCTCTGCCTGTCTCTCTCTCTGTCTCTCTCTGTCTCTGTCTCTCCCTCTCTCTCTCTCTCTGTCTTTATCTGTCGCTCAGTCTCTTTGTCTGTCTCTTTCTCTCTTTCTATCTCTGTCTCTCTCTGTCTGTCTCACTCTCTATCTCTCTCTGTGTCTTTTCGTGTCTCTGTCTGTCTGCCCCCCCCTCTCTTCTCTCTATCTCTATCATGTATCTCCATTGTCATGATATTTTTTGTACAAAATTGTCCAAAACCTGAAAGAGTTTTTACCATGTTCCCAAGGTGGCCGTAAAGACGAAACAGTCTTTTGCCGTTTGCATACAGGTCGCTCGTTTTACTTCCATTCTGATCTTTTAAAAGGTGAAGAAGCTCCGTGGCGCGTTCCATGTCATGTTCCACTCACAGTGAAACATATTCTTGAAGAACGTTGGGACTTCCGCGATGCGAGACATAAAATACTTTACAGCAGGCTCTATGAAAACCTAGTTTAGAGATGTCCCACCTGACGTGATCTTTGAATTTCTGAAAGAGATTGACATTTTTCATCTGATCTAAGATTTTACAGATGAAAGATTTTTAACGAAGTTTCTGGTGTGTTTTTAGGTGGTGTATTTTAAAGAGATGTGCGAATGGCGGGATTTTTTGGTTGTTATTTTTATGACTTGTGAGTTGACTTCAATGTGGTGACACCCTGATATGGTCCCTAGCGGTTGGTCGGGCTATAAGCAACATTACCTTGCCAGTACACATCCCCACTGGCAAAATAATGACAGTCATGACATGTCTTCTGTTGACAGCGTGACACTGACAGTTCTAGTGTGTACCCCATTGTTATAACGACAATTCTAACGCGCTCCCTGTTGTCATAATGACAGGTCTGATGTGTCTTCCATTGTTATAACAACAATTCTAATGTGCTCCCTGTTGTCATAATGACAGTTCTAGTGAGTCCCCCGTTGTTATAATGACAACGCTAACGCGCGCTCCTTGTTGTTATAATGACAACGCTAACGTGCTCTGTGTTGTTATAACGACAGTTCTGATGTGTCCCTCATTGTTATAATGACAATTCTAACGTCGTCCTTGTTATAATGTCAGTTCTGATGTATTTCCCATTGTTATAATGACAATATTTCAGTGCTCATTGTTTGCATGATGACAGTTCTGATGTGTCCCCCGTTGTCACGATGACAGTTTTATGTGCC
>JADBJO010000763.1:565000-568602 GCA_016801955.1 Conus betulinus | reverse complement strand
GACCAGAAACTGAGGGCTGTTTTCAGGAGATCATAGACTGAAGAGCCTACAACACACCCCCCCCCCCCGCCCCACCCCCACCCACCCACACACACACCCCCTCTCCCCCTTGTTCCGAAGTCTGTAGCGAGGACTGGGAAAGCCAGATACCCGCAAGCTGCTGGCTAAACTGATATACTTCTCAGTTTTACATATTTTAACTTCCTCCATTCGGCTTTCCGTGTGACACAGTGAGTTAAATCAGGATTGTTTATTTTGATGAGCGTGAGTGGAGTAGGTACTATTCGCGCCACTCTTAATCTTGCCTATGATCTCTGGATACTCCTAGTCATGTGTTTGTGTGTGCGTGCGTGCGTGCGTGCGTGTGTGTGTGTGTGTGTGTGTGTGTGTGTGTGTGTGTGTGTGTGTGTGTGTGTGTGTCCAAATGTTGTCCATTGATGTTTACGCTTTTTTCTACCTGGGACCGAAAAAAATGAGTGGCTGTGTGCTCTCAAGATGGTCTAAGTCTTACCCGCCTTAAGGATGTCAGTAGTTTAGAGAGTATGCCATTTATTCCATTCCTTTTTTCTTTCTTCTTCTTTTTTTCTTTATGTTTTTAGAATGTGAAATTTTCTCTGCATGCCTTTGTCGGCCCTGAAAAGGCCCTGCATGCTCGGCTTGGCTGTCACAGTTTACAAAAACTATAATCATATATGTTCATTGTATGTGAAGAAATTTCAACCATAATCATAATCGAAGACAAGCCGATAAAAGATATGAAAACAAATGACGTGAAGCACAAAAATATTTCATTTATCTAACATTGACAGCATAAGCTGATTTCAAGGCTCAATTCCTGTCTCTGGCGCATTTGGCAAAGTTTTAGAACTGCTCATGAACAATGAGAAAATGCAAGCCGTTTGGATCGGATATCAGAAGGAATGTAAAAACATACACCGCCCTCTTCGAAAAATGACAGAAATCCTCATGAATTTAAAACACTCGGAGTAGGTTTTCCTTAAATTGTCAGTAATCTCCTAATGCCTGTGTATTTGGTTCCTGTTTTTTTTTTTTCAGCTTTCTATCTTGGGTCCCCCCCCCCTCCCCCCCTCACCCCTCCTCACCTCCCCCCCCCCCCCCCCCCCCCCCCCCCCCCACACACACACACACACACCACCTCCCCTGCGTGCGGGCCAAAGGAATTTTAAGATATATCGACTAGGAGTCACGATCTAGAACACATCTTTTACAGAGTTCCAATTTTCAAATGGATACGTCCAGTTGTCCTATGCTATGTGATTTTCGAGCGAGGCGTATACACCCGTCAGCCAGCAGTGTCTTCATTGGCTAATGATGCCTGTCTCACAAAACGTCATTTGGCACCCTGGAAACACAGGCTTCAGTTTGGGAACAGAAGCTCCGACTTCTTTGATGAACCACAGAATACCAGACCGATCCGATATCACTATTACAGACTTCTGGTACATCTCATCACATACAAAATTCGGGAGCAGACACGGACACATGAATTTTGTTTTCATACGGCATAACCACTTAGAAAAGGGATGTGCATGAAAAATTGTGAGGTCAACTGCATTCATACTTAGGATAACTTTTCTTTTTAATAAACACGGCGTGTTTTTGACGCTTCGTTCAAGTAAACACAACCACGCTCTCTGGAGCAGTAAAGTGAGTGCACGAGAATCACAAGCCCTGGCAGGATTCATTCATGTGTTTCCCCATCTTGGAGGTCGGACGATTTGCCTCCACCCTGCAGCCATCAAGCAATGGCGGGATTCAAACTCTGAACCGTCAGAATGAGGTCTCTGAATAAGCCAGTGAAGAAACACAATGCTCTCAGCTACCGTTACTCCACCATCCGATTTTTAAACCAACACAGAAAGCTTACCAAGAGAGAGAGAGAGGCAGAGACAGAGAGAAAGAAAAGGATAAAGAAAAGAAAAACAAACTTAATTCTCTCTACCTTTCATATTCACTCACGCCAATAATGTAGTGGTAAAAGTGACTGCATTGAAGGACTGTAAACCACGGGTCTGCTGGCATATACCACGCCAGTACTTGAGCGCTCTCCATCGTCAAGCGCACAGGATAAAGACAGGGAAAGTCCTCGGTGAACATGAACAAAATCCGATTTCCTCTGTCCATTTATCTTCCACACATTCAACAATGACCGCTGTGAGCTACTCGTATTGGGATGGGAGGATTTGGGGAGGAGGGGGGATACACGAAGTAAACGAGGTAAACCCGTGTTTGCCTACCTCTTCATTCCAACCGCCACTCTTTCATTATCACCTCGCTGATCCCCCCTGATACCCTGACTTCCGCGACAGAGACGCGGTCTCTTGGAGGCCCAAGCCGCTGGATCTCCGGCTGGACAGGAGCCCAGCCCTCCACATCGAAAGATCAGTTCTTCAGCGGGGTCCCGAGCTGGCACTAATGACCTTCCAATTCCCCCTGACGGCTCTGCTCCCGCCTCTAAGCTTCTCCGGGCTTGTTATTTTGCCCGGCCGCTAATTCACTGTCTGCGTAACGGGCGTTGTGTGCCCTTTGTCCCAGAGATAGCCGACAGCCGCCCACGTGACGTGGCGCGTGTTACCGAGGGTGACGACACTGAGCCGATGTGGCGACAGGGTGACGCCTCGGCTCGTGTTCTTTTTGACAGCATGCAAGACGCTGATCCTGGAAGAAGGGTGCCAGTAGAAGGAGGTGGAGTAGGTGGGTGTCTGTGTCTCAAGGGGAAATACATTGAGAAGCACCGAGCTTTATTAATCATGGCTGAAGATGTAAATAGCAAATAAATACATTTTTAAAGTGACCGTCTTCAGTGCGCCGTAACGTCCATCCAAATTAGACACTTCAAGAGCTTTCAGCGTTTTGAAACTATGGGCTTTGTAATGATAAACACAAGGAATGTTTTTCGCATACACATACACACACAAATTCTGTATGCATTCAGCAGTTTTGTATATCTACATGGTATAGCTATAATTTGCCACTTCAAGTGGAAAATGTCGAAAGAAAGAAACGTTTTACAAATATAAGAATATCATTACATTTTCTTTGTATTTTTTCAATCTAACATTTGATATCAGACACCTCTCGGGCCAAAACAATCTACGATGCAAAACCGACACAGGTAAGCAGAGCGGTTGTACTACACACAATTCTCTTCAGTATTTCTTGTAATTGTATCATTTTAGCTTCCTCGTGCCAGCTGGTCGTGGCTCATCATCATTGAATACATCATTTGATTAGTTAGTTAACTGCACGAACTTTCAGAAACAACGATCGTGTTGACAAAAATGATGTTATATTGGTATGTGGACACCATTTAGCAAAACTGTATTTTGTGTAATTAAGCTTTAATTCTTTGTTTCTACCTCCTCCCCCCCCTTTTTTTTCATTTTTTAATATCTTTAATCTTTCCTCTTTTTTTATATTTTAAAACAAAAACAAATGATTAGCTCGTCTATATCTCGTCACAGTATTACCGCCAATTTTGTCGTCTCAATCACTTATCTTTACATTACCATCAGAAAGGAAGATGCAGCAACAGTAGCAGCAGCAGCAGCAGTATTAGTTAGTTGTAGGAAAACAATGAA
>JADBJO010000763.1:552500-555000 GCA_016801955.1 Conus betulinus | reverse complement strand
ATCTTTATCATTCTCATTCTCATCGATCAGCATGAGAAAAAAAAAGTCTACAATTCTGTGGCCCTTGATGCCCTGCTCTCATGGTGACCTCAGTTTCGATGTCCTCTCCGCGCTTGTGGCCTTGGTTTGGTTCCGTCGGGGTCACCGATATCGGCGAGTCCATGGGGCTGTCGTTGGACGGACGTGGTGGCGCCCTCCGGAGGGAGAGCTCACTCTACGCCGGTTCCGCGACTAAGCAATTATTGTCGTCAGTAGGGGGCTTAGTAGGTGGTGTCCTGCATATGTTGGATCAGAACAGCGCCACTGAACACCACCGAAGTGACTCAACAGCAGTGCAGTGTCTCCTCCGGTGGGTTGCCTCTTGACGACTTGACATTGACTGCTCCCTGTGGATTGCCGGTGGCGAGGCTGCGGCGGGACCGACCGGGCTGTGGCTGTGGACGGGGTGTCGGAATGAGCGGTGTGGGTGCACTGCCACTGGGGTGGCACAGAGGTTGGGACAGAAAAAAAAAACAAAAAAAAACTTTTGAGTTGCGAAGCCAGTGTGAGCGGTCATTTCCCTCCGGAGAGCGCCACGAGGTCGCCGATGGCAACGTCGTCGCGCGAGCAGGCCAAGGGGATAGACGCGGAGAGGAAATCGAAACTCAAGTCACCATGACAGCAAGACATGAAGGGTCACAGAATTTGAGGGTTTTTTTTTTTTTTTTTTTTTTTTTTTAAGTGATTGATGAGAATGAGTTTGATGGAAATTATATTACGGAGCTTCATTCTGATCTGAGGCTGAGACTACATGAAAAATCGGCTAAGCTTTCTAAATTTCATTACATAGTCTGGCGTCAACCAGACCCGAGAGATTCAGGCACCTGCAGTGCTGATCAGGGAATTGAAGAAATACGCTCAGAGATGCAACCATTAAGAGAATGAAACTCGACCTTGTGGCTTCAGCCTTCTCTTAGCAACTCGATCAACTCTGGGTAGGAGCTGGTCGGGGCTGAAAAATCCCGCAAACGGATGGAATCGAACCCACGAGCTTTTGGTCCGCAATTCGCGACGCCATCCACTGCACCACTGCGGCTGTTATTTGTTTGTTTCATTTTGTTTCGAAGAGAATGCATACTACACCTTTCACCGTTCTGTAAACAACAAAAGAAAACTAAATGGGCCTAATTGATGATAACGGTACGACCATCGCGGAACTGGCATGAGGATTTCGATGACAGGAATCAAACTGCAACCCCTCAGTACTGCTTTTGATTATGACATCACGTAACGTACACACACACACACACACACACACTCTCTCTCTCTCTCTCTCTCTCTCTCTCTCTCTCTCTCTCTCTCTCTCTCGCACAGCTGTGTACGCACAGCTGTGTAAGAAATGTGATGAGACTGTATTGCAGTAATATCTAAGAATGAGATGATTATTAAACAGTTTGTCTTGTGCTGTTACGAGTCTCGTTACAGTCACAGGGGGGGACACTGCTACTTGTAGACTTGCTTTCCCCTTCATAAATGATTTAAGGCCTTCAAAAACAAAAAAGCGAAACTCTCTCTCTCTCTCTCTCTCTCTCTCTCTCTCTCTCTCTCTCTCTCTCTCTCTCTCTCTCTCTCTCTCTCTCTCTCTCTGTTGGTGTGTGTGTGTGTGTGTGTGTGTGTGTGGTGTGTGTTTTAGGCTCAGCCTTCCTCCCCCCCCACCCCCCCCCCCCCCCCCCCCGCCCCACTCCGCTCTGACCCACGGCACACCTCTCATCCGGGGTGTCTATTTGCTTTCGGCATGAGAGCAGCGGTACACCCGTGCGTTCACGGGTGGATAGGGAATCTGTCCAACTGTAGGAGGGTGGCAGGGACTGAGCTGCAACTGCCAATGGCTGCTCACACCTCCAGCCAGCCCGCACGTGCTTGGGGGCAAAGGCCAGTGATTTCTGTCCTCTCCTCTTCCTCCCTTCCCCCCCTCCTCTTCATCCACCACCCCTTTCCCATCTATTCGCTCGCGCACCGTAAACAATGAAGGGGAGGTCTGAACCTCAAACCCACTTCGACTGTCCATTGTGATCCGTCTTTGTTTCTTCCCAACCACTTGGTCTTGGCTATTATTACTCGCTCCGTTTCTGGTCGGGGTTTTGAGTCATCGGCCCCTGAGTGGTTCATCCAAGATTGTGTGCTGTCCTCAGGGGGTAATGGGTTCCAGTCCCGTGCAGGTCGGGGTAAGCCTGATTGTGCGAACGGAGGGGAAATCCACGTGGGCAGCATATTTCACACACGACAGAGAAGAAACAAAGTGGATCTGTATGTGCCCCTTTGTCTTGCGTTTCGTCAAACTGATCTGTCGTTGTGAGGTAATGTCAAGGTTGTTTCAGTGTATTTCGGTATCAAGAACAAGAAAATAATTAGTTGCCTGAAGAGAATGACCTTGTGTTTAAGAACAGATTCACGGTTGAGTTCATGTTTCTAAGGAGTTTTTAATCCCCTCTTAAGCCCCCTTCCCCTCACACACGCACGC
>JADBJO010000763.1:512500-540000 GCA_016801955.1 Conus betulinus | reverse complement strand
GCTATTCAGAATACGACAAGTGATAAATGCAAACATACGGCAACAACAGTTGAAGAAATGTGCCAACATAAAGCATTTAGCTTAGCAAAACGAAAGAAAAAATCAGAGAAAAACTGGGCTGGGGTTGGGGGCAATGAAAAAGGCATGTCTCACACACACACACACACACACACACACACACACACACAACCACAAACACGCGCGCGCTCACACACACACACACACACACACACACACACACACACACACACACACACACACCACAAACACGCGCGCGCTCACACACACACACACACACACACACACACACACACACACACAGTGCAGCTTGGACAGTGTACGACCAAAGACGGCGAAACTCTTACACTGCATCAGAAGCGCGAGGCCAACTGTCTTGTGACAGGTCTAGACGGTACAGGAAAGGTGGAGGAAAAGGTCGGTCGGATTGCTCAGGAAAGAAACGGAGTGTGGCGCGCTACCTCCAAGACGTAGCTCTTGACACCCCTTCCCTCCTCCAGGTAAGCCGGTAAGTTGGGGGCAAATTGGTTAATTGGGGCTGTTAGCAGGCTGGAGTGGAATGGACAGAAACGGACGAGGCGCTATGGGTCGAAAAATGTCCATCCAGAAATACCGATAACTGAAACGCACACATGCTTTGGCGATCTGCGGGAAGGGACGCAACTCTAGTTTGTAAAACCTGTCCACAAGCAGACGACAATGGAGGGGGGGGGGGGGGGGGGGGGGGGGGGGGGGGGGTGGGGGGGGAGATAACAAGGTAGGTGTGAAAACAGGACTGACTTCTGACACATCAGTCAGGCGTGAACTGACACTGATACGTTCATAAATTGTTACGAGGTTCGGCTACTTTAACCTGAGTAAGTCTGATTGGGGAAGGAGTACTGGGGCCGGCGGTGAGTTTTATTGGGTTTCTTTCACAGACATTATGAAAAAGGCTGGTAAACGTACTAAACGTGTCACATCGGAAGTCAAGTTGTGCTGGGTCAGAATTTACAACACTCGTGGGAACCATGCTCCAAGGTTGTTTTACAAATGAACGTACTGCATTCATTTTTTTTTTTTTTTTTTTTGGTCCTACACTCCCGCGATAATGGTGAATTTGAAATTTGTTCGTGGATTGGTTTTGTTTGAAAACAAACAAACGAACAAAAAAGTTTCTCTCCGCCAGGCACGAAAAGACCTCACAGTCATAGCGTGAGTGCATTTAGTCTCAGATATAGGCAGAAATGAGGGCAAAGGCAGGATGGTGGGAGGGAGAGCGTGGACGGAAAGCATTTTCTTTATGATAACTAAAAGCTGTCATAGTACGACGATCACAAACAGAAAAAAAAATACACCTGGTATTTTCACCTTCACGGTAGGATTTTTTTCTTCTCCTTTTGTTTTCCCCCCAAAATCTCGTCTGGTGTCAGCTAGTGTTTCCGACTGCGGTTTTGATTTTCTGCATTATTACTAGTGCGGGATTCTGCCGTCTCATTTCCCGTGCCACTTCATTTCAGCTCCCCGTTTACAATATACCCCGGCTCGTCCCATCGCAGCCCGGACACCAGTAATCCATAGTCACCAGTATCACGTCGCACTGAGGCAACCCATCAGAGGAGCCACACCGTTGCGGCCAAGTCATGTCAGTGTGTTCAGTGGCGCCTGTTCTGTCCCAACATGTAGGACACCACCTACTAGGCCCCCTGCTGACGACGATGATTGCATTGTCGCGAAGTCAGCGCGAATGAGCTTCCGCCTCCCTCCTCCCTCATTCTCTCACCCTCGCCCGGAGGGTGCCAACACACCAGTCCAACAACAGTTCTCATGAATTTTCGGACACCGACGACATCGGCATGAACTTGCCAAGATGACAGATATGGGGGAGAAATCAAAACAGAGGTCACCACAAGAGCAGGGCATGATGAAGGCCACAGAAATTTAGTTCTAATTTTTTGCTGATTGATGAGGATGATGAAGATAATGCTATTCAGTTCCATATAATATCATATGCAACATAAAAAGGCTGTACTCTGCGCTTACATTCCTGATATATCCGACGTCAGCCAGGCCCGGGAGATACAGACACTTTGCAGTGTTGGTCAGGAAGTTTTAGTGACACTATCAGAGACACATCCACGAAATACATGAAGGTAGCGTATGTTATTCCGGTCTTTCCGCGCTTGCTCCCATATAAAACTCAACTCCGGACAGGTACCAGTCGAGGTCGCAAAGTCCCACAAATGAAAGGTTCTGACTGGAATCAAAGTCCTATCTTCGAGCCATCAATCCGCAATACTAACCACTGCGCCACAAATGCGTAAAATAATTCAAATTCAAATTTTAAACATTTACCATTGCAATCGAATTGGTAGATTTCAGTCACAACACAGTGTGTGTGTGTGTGTTTGTGTGTGTGTGTGTGTGTGTGTGTGTGTGTGTGTGTGTGTGTGTGTGTGTGCGTGCGTGCGTGCGTGCGGCGTGTGTGCGCGCGCGTGTTTGTGTGTGTGCGTGTGTGTGTGTGTGTGTGTGTGTGTGTGTGTGCGCGCGCGCGCGCGTGTGTGTGTGTGTGTAAAATATATACGTATGTTAAAAACAAAGTTAATCCTTATGCACAAGAAGTCCTGAGAGAACTCAAGTGAAAACATTCTGGAGAGGCGTATCGATCGTTGCTAATCGTAAGAATTTGCTAAAAAGAGCCATTCCAGAGGTGTCCTTTATAGCCCGGCTATAAAGTGAACAAATAACATTACTGATATATTACCCTGCTTTAATACACTAATACACATCAGATAGTGGGGCCGGAATAGCTCAGTTGGTAGAGCGCCGGGCTCGTAATCCTAGGGATCCTGGGGTTGCGAGTTCGAATCTCCGCCGGGCCGTTTCGGTACAGGGGGATTTTCCCCCGGAGTTAACGTTGGTTCTGACTCCATTTCCCAAACAATCCTTCGAATGAAACTATAAATCGAGGTTCCGTGTGTGAGCGCACGCATAACATCTTGCACACATGTAAAATCCCCATCACCAACTTCGGAAGAGAAGGGACAGTTTGGCCGTTGGTATGGAAGACACGTTACACATAGTATGCACCCTGCGTAAGAAATGGAAAGAATGAAGGAAGTAAGGAAACTGAGTGGACAATATTGAATTATATGGACTGGATGACACAGGAAACGACTGAATGAAGCGCCGGCTGGCAACTCTTCAGTGGGCACTACCCAGGTAGGCAACCCGTTGTGTAAACGAATGTGGATTGTAAAGCGCTTAGAGCTTGGTCTCTAGCCGAGAATAGGCACTATATAAGTATTCACGGAGAACACATCAGATTTGAGGATAAAAAGTGTATTAATGCAGGGGACTATGAGTTCACTAACTCGGTTTGATGGGGGGGGGGGGGGGACTAGTAAATAATGAACAAATAGGGTAACTCTCCCATGATTAAATTAATTACATGCCCATAACTCCAAACAAATGCTGCCTACGACTCTAAATGGCCCAGCAGAAAATGCCAACACACGCGTACACAGAACAAATAAGGTGACAACTCTGAGAAGAAAAAATATCAACCGAGAAAGGGACAAACTTACAAAATTACAGAAATCTCTCTCTCTCTCTCTCTCTCTCTCTCTCTCTCTCTCTCTCTCTCTCTCTCTCTCTCTTAGTCACTCTTAGCTTTGAAGAGCAATGTGGCTCCACGGTGCATAGTGTGAGATAAACTCTGCAGAAACAAGAACCTTCTGTTGAGTGACAAGGTGGGTACGATTAGTGAGGTAAACATTGTACTGCGGGTTCCATGAAAGTCTGGCACCATGAAATTCCACCTGTCGTCATTTTTAATTTTCAGGCTAGTATTTCAGTTGAGTTAGACTTTATTTTAGATGAATCTTTTTAGTTTGAGCACTCAGTTGAATTTGTTCAAGTTTTGACACTTTGATTGCTGTATAGCTCCGTCTTTAACGTAGTCGCAGCCTGGTGTAACCTCTGCGACTGGCTGAGCTACAGACTTTATAACTGACATCTGTGTGTGTGTGTGTGTGTGTGTGTGTGTGTGTGTGTGTCTGTGTGTCTGTGTGTGTGTGTGCGCGCGCGCGCGCGCGCGCGCGCCGCGTGCGTGTGAATGTGTGTGCGAGTGCGCTCGCGCGTGCACTTAAAAAACAGTGGTTGTTTAATTTAGATTACTTTCCACAAATGATCAACAGAAAAATCAGACTCCATATCCTATTTCTTTTGCAATATTATTGAATCGAGTGCGTCCAGTGCATCACGCAGTCAGAGACGATGAGTGAACAAAAGTTTTTAGAAACCGACGAATGTACACGGTCGATACAATTGTTACAGAACAAAAACAGATTTATTACTCGTTCAGCGGCTAAACTTATTTGTTCTGCTTTAGAAGAGAGAGAAGGAAAAACAGCATGATAAAAGCAGTTTTGTTACATTAGGTTGTTTTGTGGCTTCCAAAACAAACGGAAAGGGATAACTAAGCCTACTTAATGAATGCAAGAAAATAATACTCCTTTTCTTTGTTTACCTTTCTTCTGTTTTTTAAGTAAAGGAATATTCCCTGTAAGTTCTTTGTATTTCTTTTTTCCTCTTAGCCTTTTCTCATTAAAAGGAAAACGTGTCTTACATAGAAGTAGTCTACTACTTTGCGTAAGGTCAGAAGCTTTGCTGTAAGCCATTTCCTCGTTTCCGAATTGTGAGTCTTGCTGAGCTACATTTGACTGTCCTCTCATTACACAGTTCATCTTTACAATTCTTTTATGAATGCTTACATTTGTTTCATCGGACATTTTTCTCTTGTTTGTTTTTTCCTTGTAATATGGTATGTCAATCCTATGCGTACTCTTTTGTATTGCATACTGTTGAAATATACATTTCATTTCAATTAAGGACAGGTGGAAAACAAGATTTACAACAATGCGTGCTGATTTTCTGCCCATATTAAAAGAATGTTAAGTGTTACTTTCTTCGTTCTCTTATATGAAAGAAAATGCTGTTCTTGCTGGTTACAATAGCAAATTGAAGTGTTAAGTATAGGGTAAATTGAAATTAATTTTCAGTTTATAGAACGGGCTCTCCTCAACAACATACTGAGACATCATTGTCGGACAATGTGCCTGCGTGTGTCTCTCTGTCTCTCTAGCGTGCGTGTATGCCAGGGACGGTACGGGGTCTTTCTACGGTCCCTGGAGTATGCTTACTATCAGCCTGATTGAAACGTTTCCATGCCAATCTCTTTCTGTGCGCGCGATGTGCACGTGCATGTGTGTAAGTGCACGTGTGTGAGTGTGTCTGTGTGCGTGTGTGTGTGCGCGCGCGCGCGTGCATGCGTGCGTGCGTGCGTGCATATGCGTGTGCGTGTGTGTGTGTGCGTGCGTGCGTGTGTGTGTGTGTGTGTGTGTGTGTGTGTGTGTGAGAGAGAGAGAGAGAGAGAGAGAGAGAGAGAGAGAGAGAGAGAGAGAGAGAGAGAGAGAGAAGAGAGAGAGACCCTTCTTTCTCATCATACCAGTCTAGTTGTTTGGAATAATGAACCCTCTCCCTCCCTCTTTCAGCCCGTGTATGTGTATTATTGTCTGGGGCTGTATGTATCTCCGCGCTTCACTGTAACAATGTCGATTCTGGCTTCAGCCGACTGAAGATTCACAGAAGGCCTTTTAACCTATCCAATGAGGGAAAGCATCAACAATCACGGAGTCGGCCTATCGTGATTGCCATCTCCCATCAGTGGACAGGCGGCGGTGAAGGAGAACGATGGGAGATAGAGGGCCCTCCCACCAGGCCGCCATTAAATTTGCATGGGGCGACAGGTGCCATGATTAGCGAGGTCACGTGCCGCTCGCGAGGTGGGCGAGAGTTGGAAAAGACCGAGTGAAATGAAGCTTACGCAAGACAGTCATTAGTCCCTGAGAGGATTATGCCCAGATCTTGGCGGTGCGGTGCTGTATGCAGGATTGTTTCATTTCTTAATTCCTTTTATTTCTGATCAGAGTTGGGAAGGAGTGGAAGGCGTGTTTGTTCTTGTTTTCTTTTTTTTTTGGTTTAGATGTTATTTTTTTCTGGCTGTTAATGAAACTGTAGCCCGTGTGTTGCGTGTCACAGGCAAACTTCGTGTTGCGACTGAATCTGAAATTAAACGTTTTGCATGTTTCAAAAGTGTTAATGACTGAAGTCGGAATATAAACATAAAAAGAAATGGACATGACAAATACAAAACAGACGAGCCCCGTCCGATTGTCTTCTTCGGTCGGTACAAGAACAAACAATGGAAACAAATAAGTAATGGGGAAAAAGAAATGCAGATCATCAAGTTTTCACTCACTATGAAAATGTCAGCAGGAATTTCAAAAGGAGGAGGTTAGGGAGGGAGGAGGAAAGGAGGAAGAGAGATGGGATGAGAAAGATGACATTAAAGTAAGAATTTTGAATCCTACTTTGGCAGTAGTTTGGACCCTTTCAGTTCTGTACTCTGAACAGAACCATTTATTTATTTGCGTTGTTTTTTGTTCTGCATGAAGAAGACCAACAGAGCGAGGCTCGTTCCATCATTAACGACGGCACTCACATACCTGAAACCATGGACGTTTGAAGTTTCTGACTCTCCACTTAGCTTTCTTTTTCGATGTAGTCGTTACCCAGTCATGATTTTTGCCTTAACATTTAATAAAATGGTTTGAACCGGGGGCTGCGTACAGCGGTAATGCAAATTGTAAAGATTCAAGATTCATTTACAAAAAAAATGACTTCGATGATGACTCGAGATAATGAAATTTCATGTGCCATACTGAGAATATTCAACCGTTGTTACATGATAATTATGATTATAGTTCCTGCGAGCCTAATGTACGATTGTTATATGGTATGGTTGTTTGCTTTCTGTTTATTTGCTCGATTTTTTCCCTTCGTGCATCATCATAAGATCTTTTTTTGGGGGTGCAAACAGGGATATGTATTAATTTTGACTTATTTCTTTGATTTTGTTCATTGACAGCCACGAGGTTCGTTTCAACATACTTACGCTTGTCGTTAACTCTACTCTTATAAATGACCCTGAATTAGGTTCTCTCTCTCTCTCTCTCTCTCTCTCTCTCTCTCTCTCTCTCTCTCTCTCTCTCTCTCTCAGAGTCAGTTACAGTCAGGTTACTGAACTTACCTGCGTGCATCAGGTCAAGTCATGCTGTTTATAGCGCAGCCGACCACCGAGGCCAGCGCGGACACTGTGAGTATGGGAACATAGCAGCTTCTAAAGCCGACAATAACTGTTCCTAGGGTTTCTTTCCCTGAGGAGGGCAGGCATCACCTTTCAGGAAAACACAATTCTGCTGTCATCCCTGAAGATCACGACTGTTTTCCTCAACTGACCACATCCTTCAAGACTGTACGACGCATGCAGCATCCAGAAGGAGCAGAAGGAAGTACTGGCCAACACCGACAGCATGGAAGCCAAGTTGTACGGCACCCTGGAGGAGCTGCGGTGGACGGCAGCCTTCATCGAGGACACCGGGCTGCTCATCTAACGGGAGGCGAACGACGAGAAGAAGAAGATAACTGTTTTTCATATTTTCCCGAATCACGACGACTGTCTTCCCGGCTTTCCCGAAGAAATTAGTTATCAGCGATGTTATCCATAAGAACCACAACTAGTTTCCGTATTGTTACGGGGAAGATAGTAATTATCCTTTTAGGAACACAGCAAAAATAGGGAAAATAGCGATCCCAGGGATCACAACTGTTTCCCTATTCAAATCTGTGTAGTAGTAGCACCAGTGAAACTGCTATTTCGCATGCACTTGTCAGAGAAAAAGAGCAATCGTAACTAAAAACAGTTGCTACCGCCTTTAGACGCTAATGTGCGCTCATACCAGGTGCCTTTACCTGTGATCGTTGCTTTCCTGGAGATGATGCCCGTGGGGGTTAATAGATATTCTAAGGAAAAATAGGGGAAACTGTCGTGATCAAGAGTGAAAATGGTTATCATTCAAGGGAAAACGATTTGATCCTCTGGAAAACGGTGTCATCCTAAGAAGACCAGTTGTAATTCTTAAGAATCACTGCGATTATGAAGGCTCCTTTTTCCAACTTTTGCTGTTTTTCTTTAAGTGTAACAGTTGTTTACCTAATGAAATCAGCCACTATCGCCTTCAGACGTTACTAAGCTCCCATACCAAAAGAGTCAAATTCGCACGTGCAAGAGGTAACCAAATCCCAACGGGGCCTAGTTGTGCCACTAATTGACCGAACACCTCAAAAGTCGAAACTTCGATGCGATAATAATCGCTTGCCCACTGATACAGATCTACGGTCTGATCGACCGAAGAACTACGCCGGGGGGGGAAATTACACAAGGTGTTCTTTTCATGCCGCTGATCGCTTCACTGGTGGCTTAAAGAAACCTTCTCGACTACAACCCCCACTCCTCAGAACCACCCGCCAAGTCAAAGAAAGGGAATGATCTTAGATCAAACAATCCAATTTTCATAGTAGCGTTCGGGTTCGTGTGCATGTATTCCTTCGGTTTTCTCCCTTTCTTCTTCTTCTTTTTTTTTTTTTTTTTTTTTTTTTTTTTTTTTTTGTTTTGTTTTGAGGTGGAGGAGGGAGTACAGGAAGAAAGGGGTGGGATGGGGGTGGTACAAAGACGGGAGGGATTTGCAGGGGGTGTACGGAGGATTAATTTCCCTTTAATTAACCCCTGGATTTCGTATGGAAGTCGGAGGGAGGACGAACGGGTTGGAGGGGTGGGATGGGCCCTGGGGGTGAGGGAGAAAGGAGGGTGTGGCATTAGAAGATGAGGGAGAGAGAGGATATGAAGGATTCAGACTGTCAACAGCACAGTGCCTAAAGCATGAGATTGTGAGGTAATCTGGCGCTCCTGGTCTCTCCGTACTGGTCGCTTGGAGCAACAGCACGTGCGGAATGCTGTGTTGCTCGATTTTCTTAACAGTAATCCGATTACTTTTGAAAATACACAACAGCAGCAACAACAACAACAACAAACAACAACACAACAAAAAAGGGAACATCCGATCTGTATATGCAATTACAATGAATGAATGAATATATAAAGGTTAGTCTACCAAATGGAAGAGACACACCAAAAGAGCGTGTGGACCGTAAAATGAAGAACAATTCTTCAATGTTTTTTTTTTTTTTTTACGTTTATGTTAGATCAAATAATTTTGAGCAGTCATTTTCACAAATATGCACGTTCACCCCCCCCCCCCTCCCTCTCTCTCCCCTCTCTCTCTCTCTCTCTCTCTCTCTCTCTCTCTCTCTCTCGCAACGCACGCTTTCTACTCACGGACCAAATTTTAAAATTTACTTTTGAGACCTTAATTAGGAGAAGAAAAACTGCGTTGCCATTCTGCCAAATGAATGGAACGTACAACTGGCGACACAGAAGTACTGCATTTCGAGCCTGTATAGGCCCAGAGAAACAAATGTGAAAAAAGGAAGGGGGTGGGGGTGGGGGGGGGGGGGGGGGGGGGGGGGTGGGGGGGGGGGGGGGGGGGGGGGGGGGGGGGGGGGGGGGGGGGGGGGGGGGGGGGGGGGGGGGGGGGGGGGGGGGGGGGGGGGGGGGGGGGGGGGGGGGGGGGGGGGGGAGAACAAATGTGAAAAAGGGGGGGGGGGGGGGGGGGGGGGGGGGGGGGGGGGGGGGGGGGGGGGGGGGGGGGGGGGGGGGGGGGGGGGGGGGGGGGGGGGGGGGGGGGGGGGGGGGGGGGGGGGGGGGGGGGGGGGGGGGGGGGGGGGGGGGGGTGGTGGCAGGGGTCAGAAAACTAAATGACTTACTAACGGGGACGGGTCTGTTTTCATTTCATGAGAATGTTGTTTGTTCATTTATTCTTTCATTCATATATCTTTTATCTATTTCATACATCAAGTGTTGTTTCACAGTGCAGTAACTTAGTGACAAAGCATGTAATACAGGAGATAGCGTAACCTCTCACGCGACAAAGTGGCTTTGAATTGGTTTTTATTTGCCAATGATGAGAACACTACAATTTAGATAAAACGTAACACGTAGATTTCTGACAACACCAAGTCAGAGCTGACGCGCTGTCTGGTTCGTTATATTCACTTTGTTTACTTCCCTGTTTGCGTGAGGATAGCCCGTTTTACTGCTTTTAACATCTAGCGAAGGAAGTTTCTTATTTTGAATCCGACAGCAGATCTTGAGCAAAAAACAACAGTCCATCAATACCAAAACTGCTTCAGATGGGATTCTCCGCGTACAAAGGGGCAAAATGCAAATTGTGATTTCAGTCACCAAGTTAACGTAAGTGCCGGCAGTTAAGAATCCCTCCTTGCGCTGTAAGTTTGTCCGTACGGCCCGAGCTGGAGCTGGAGAGTTGAGTTCGTCCTACTGGCATGATGTCGTTAAAGGACAGGCAGTCCTAAACCGACGTCTGTAGTTTTGGTGGCAGGGTATCTGGTCGTTGGCAGGAGCCTTGAGCTTGGTTCCATACGGAAGCTGTCCTATCTTGTTCCGGTTTTCGTCCCAGGCCGGATCCTCTTCTCTCTTCTCTTCTGCTGAAGTGGTGTGTAGCACTTGATTCTGATTACATGTGAACAGTGTCCAGTCTGTGATATTGGTCAGCCGGCTGTGGCTGTCGGTACTCCTCGCCTCTTCACCCCCAAAAGGCCTGCCTTCAGGACTACCAGGTGGTCTTCTTCGTGCTCGGGTGGCGATGGTCCTGTGCCGCGTGAGGCCGCCTCAAAGAGGGAACAGGACGGACGTAGCTGGAGCGCTGCACGATTCCTTTATATGGTCCTTACTGATCACGGCCGAGAGGGCATTTTTTTCCCCCCCCAACCCCAAGAGGAATGCCCACCATTCCGACCAGAAAAATTATTATGGTTTGCCAGGCCACGGGTATCGCCGACCGCTCCACATCTTCAAGTGCCGTTCCCTGGTGACACAGGCTGGGAAGTTGACTGCGCCGCCCGACGTTGATATCTCACGTCAACGTCTTTCTTAAGAGATCTACCACATCACAGTGATGATCAGATGGTTTGTAAAGCTCGCAGACGTAGCATGTCTCGGGGATTGACATGCTGAGCAACGCATTACAAGCACTGGGCGGATCTCTCCGCTACATTGCAACCAGACTGATGATTGAAGGTTAGACCAGTGTCCTATATTTCGGGTTACCTTCCCTTACCAATAATGCTCGCCATGTCCAATCAGAATTGCATTCGATCAGGAGTAGGTATCCCATACGGGGCTTACTTCCCTTCCGATATGGCGATTGTTTTCACCAATGCTGAATCAGTTATAAACAGTTCAAACATGCAGAGAAATTAAAACACTGAATTGCACGTGCAAAGCAGAAGCGCATGCGCCAACATAAAATCAGCTGACTATGGAAAGTAACGAAAAACCGGTTTCGTCAAGGGTGAGCCAATGTGAGACGAGTTAAGAGCAAGCTTCCGTACAGCAATGGTAAACAGAACGGCACGCGAATATCAGCTGTGCCGATTACCAAAATTTACGGGCAGGAATCTACGTTGATATCAAAGCATTGCTGTCTTACCTTTTACGTCTGACCGCTGCCGATTTTTTTTTTTTCTGCATTGGTATCGCAGTGATTTGAATTTCGAGGGGCTGCAGAGGCGCAAGGTGCACACGCATGGGGCAAGATAAAAGGTCAGGTATGCGAATGATCTAGGGGTGGGGCTTGCGTGTCTAGCTTCGTCTGCAGGGTGCAGTTTACCCGAACACCGTCTAATACAGTATTTGTCTCATGCAACTGCGGGCAGCCTTAAGTTAAATGTCACACAACTTTGGCGACATGGAAAGGAATCTTCCATGTCCTCCCGGACTGTTTGCTCAAAATGCGCTCGCTTTTTGACACTCGAAATGTGTGGCCACCAAGTTAAGCGAGCGTAATAACACACACACACACCACACACACACACACACACACGTAAAAACAACCAACACTCAATGAAGATGGCGCATATTCTCGGTTTATTTCTAAAACCTTTTCTCAAACGTAAAACCAAAGGCCCACATGTGACACAGCATGAAAAGCAGCCTTTTTATCTTGAAACTGTCTCTCACACTAATGCACTGAATCTTTTTCTCTCATTGCCTTCTTCTTTCGTGCCCTATATCTCCAAAACCCATGTACAAACTCCTTTCTGAGATAAAAGAAAGAATTCGAAGAATATGCACATGATGTGGAACGTAAACCCGTGATTTTCGTTCGAGAACTTCAGAACGCACGAAAAGGAAACCCCCCAGCACACACTGCTGAGAATCAATACATCAGACTGTTACCCCCCCTCGCTTCGTTCATCTTATTCCAAAGTATTTTCTTTGTTCATCTTTGATTTCAATGAATTTTGTGATTTTAACATATCAAAGGTATACGTGTGTGCAGCCACAATAGATTTTAAATGAACATCAAATATATCGTTTTCTACCGCATTCATTACCCTTTGTCTCCATTCACGCCGAAATTGACACAACCGGATATCCCTTCATCTCCCACTCTGAATGTGCTTGCGTGCGTGCGCGCGCGTATGTGTAGGCTATGTGTTTTGACTGTATGTGCAGACATATGTGAATTTATGACAACATGTACAAATGTGTATGTGTGTGTGTATGTGTGTGTGTGTGTGTGTGTGTGTGTGTGTGAACAAGAGTTAATGTCTGTACGAATGGTAAGTACATGCATGTGATAGGTTAGACGGGAATATAGTAACTCTGAAACTGAAAATTAAAGCGCACATGTATAACCTCTGAGTTAAATTACGTAGAATAAGTAAGCGCCCCCACCCACACCCCACCAGCACCCTCACACCTTACTCCACCACACAACAAAGCTATAGAGGCCCATATACAAGACTGATTTTTTAAGACCTCAATGACAGCCTGAAGCGCGGCAAGACCTCAATGACAGCCTGAAGGCGGCAAGACCTCAATGACAGCCTTAAGGCGGCAAGACCTCAATGACAGCCTTAAGGCGGTAAGACTCAATGACAGCCTTAAGGCCATGCGGATGGCACCGGTCTGGAACTGTTTAATACTTTAATAGTTCTATTTCTGTTTCATTAATAGTTCTATTTTCTGTTTCAGTCTTAAGTCTGACGCACGCTCGCGCGCGCCGCGCGCGCGCGCACACACCACACACACACACACACACACACACCACACACACACACAAACTGTGCAGCCGAGTGTATATACGAAAATGGAAACGAACTGCCGAGTATAACGACTGTGTGTGTGTGTGTGTGTGTGTATGTGTGTGTGTGCGCGCGCGTGGTTGTGTGTATCATATTGTCTGAGAGAGAGAGAGAGAGAGAGAGAGAGAAAGAGAGAGAGAGAGAGAGCTCGCACGCACGCGCGTTTATCAGAAAGAGAGAGTGAGAGCGTGCGAAGCTTTTTTTTTTTTTTTTTTTTTTTTTTTTTTTTTTCCAGTCCGTTGCACGTCTCTTCCAGCCTCGTCGGCCTGTTGTTTATCTCTGTCAACCACAAACGCGTGCCTTGCACGCGACACAGCGAATGCCGGCAATGGATTGGTTTACTCTTCAGCCAATCAACGACCGATCGCCCATGACTGACTGGTAACATGCCGCGCTCCGCCGCTTGGGGGGTGGGAACAGTTTTGTTTTGTTTCACAGCGCACGCGGTCACCACACAACAAGAGCGCGCGACGCGCACGCGCCGGCGGCTTGCTCGTCCGTTCTGTGATACTTTGTGCGAAATCGGGTTACTGAAACGACGACATGGTGTTTGAAAATAATGGGGGGGGGGGGGGGGGGGGGGGGGGGGGGGGGGGGGGGGGGGGGAATACAGCGTACAAACACACAGGGTATCCTGTATGAGAAAGAAAAGAAAGAATTTGATGTATAACAAAAAAAGGAAGGCTCCAGTTAGGTTTGCTCTTATAGCGCGACAGTCATATTTAACAGAATTTATCACGTTTTTAAACAGAGTGGTACGTCTCGCCTGCACAAGTAAATAAACAGTGATAACAGAAACCAAATGAGATTTGATAATTGCACTGTACTCAAAAGTTGAATGTACTGATGATTCCATATACCCCATGTGTGATACCAGACGGCTTTAATAACATTTGAGAATCGCTCCTGGATTCTTTGGAAAGAGACGCAGTAGGCCTAGTGACCTTAGTCCCTTGTAAAGACTGGTAAAGGTTAGAGTAACCAAAACAAGACGGGACACCGTGCGAGTTGCTGGAACTCAACTGCTTTTGTAAACAAATTTGAAAAATGATTGATAAAGCTCCGCCCTAAAAAACGTTGACAAAAACGAATCACAAGACAAAACATGGCGCGTTTCGACCTCTTAGGTCTTCTTCAGGCAAGATACACAATACTCGGGTAACGAAAATGAGCGAACAGTCACCTATCTTCATCCAATTCGGCGCAAGTTGGGCGTTGTAAAGTCCAGAGGTTGAGAAAGCTTGACTGAATGTTTAGGTTCAGAGCTGAGTAAGTGCAAGCGGAGCTTGAAGCAGGGAAGGAGGACTTCAGGGTCGAAACGCGCTTCTTGTGTACAATCGTTTTTGCTTGTCCCATTCCCTGCGACACGTGTCCTAACCCCAACTTGGGTGTCTTCAATTACTTTTATTTTCTTTGTACGACGTGCGCTCCTAAATGAAGTCACTGTCTTCGGGCTCCCCGGAGTGTCGGCATAACCCGGTTAGGCCCTAGTTATGTGCCTCCAAGTGTACGGGGTAATCTCCGCTGCCCACTCGTGGCCGACACAATACTGACTTCATCGTCCAGGTGCTACTGTCAACATCATCAGCCCCTTCTTGATAGTGTTCTGTCTTTTAGGAATAGCCGTGTCCATGGCAATGTTACGGAGAAGGTGGAGAGAAGCGAAGATTGTGTAACGGGGTCTCAAGTCTCCCCCCCCCCCCCCCTTACTCCCCCCCCACTCCACCACTATCCCTTACCTCTCCTCAGGCTTGCCGTGTGAGAGAGTCCACGTCTTGGAAAACAGATCGTGTGTGACTCGCTGCTTATGATCGTTTTGCTTTTGGTTGGTTTAATAACCAAGTGGTCGGGTGGGATTGGGATATATTCGGCTTATTCGTTCGTTTGGTTCTTGAACGCATAATGGTGCTTGTATCCAAAACAATGAGCCGCCACCAGAAACAAGGGTTCAGCCAGCATCGGATTGCGCCCCCTCCTTCCCCCCCCCCCCCCCCCCCCCCCCCCCCCCCCCCCCCCCCCCCCCCCCAAAAAAAAAAAAAAAAACCCTCTCTCTCTCGTGACTGAAAACAACCGGAAAACAATTTATACGCCCTGTCCCCCCCCCCCCCCCCCCCCCCCCCCCCCCCCCACCCCCCCTATTACTAAAAAAAAACAACCAACCAACCAGAAAATTCATTCTCTCTCTCTCTCTCTCAAAAACGAAAACAAACCAAAAAACACTCAACAAAAGACAGCAGACCGGTCGTCTTGCTCAGACCGATGAAACACAGTCCCTTCCCTCTTCCCTTGCCGCTCCTTTAATCCTCCTCTTCACACACACACACACACACACACACACACAAGCGTGAGCGCGCGCGCGCGTTCTCTCCACCTCCATCTATTCCCTCCCCCTCCGGCGTTAACACTCACGTCCCCAACTCAAGTCCTCCCACACTACTGCCCCCCTGTCACACACGCGCACGCGAGGGGGAGGAGCCAAGCCAGATCTGGACGGTGGGGGGAGAGAGTGGAGGGAAGAGAAGAGGGGAGAGGAGCCACCAACAGTCCCCGCCCTTCCCCCCCCCCCCCCCCCCCCCCCCCCCCCCCCCCCCCCCCCCCCCCCCCCCCCCCCCCCCTGCCCCCCCCCCCCCCCCCCCCCCCCCCCCCCCCCCCCCCCTCGCGTGTCTGGGTGTGCTTTAAAAACCTGTCGCCAGCTTCCGTCCCATCACACCCAGGAAATCCTCGCTCTGTCACTGCCGTTGACCACAGCCTTCACAGGACAGGCTACTCGCTTCAGGAGCTTGGCGATTTTTGATTCAATATTTTTGTCGCTTCTTGTGTGTGGTTTGGGGCCAACTTTTTTTTTTCTCCCCCAAACCCTAACTTTGAACGTTTGAAAACAAGACTTTGAGAGGATGGAGGAGTGCTGATTGTCACCCCAGCGTCTTACTAGTACCTCTATGAGCTGGACTGAGTTAGCTCTGGGGGAGATCATTGTGGGATCACCATCACATTCGAAAAAAAACTTTCAGTGACTTCATTCAAGTCGCCTTGTGACTGCACTGCCATCAGGTTTACCTTCCTCTGCAACTGGTGGCCTTTTCTCAGAAGTTGGATCCAGCAAAACCAGAAGCCTTCAGCTCAAACTGTTGTGTCCCTCCATAGTGTGTGCCCAGAATGTCGGATCCGGCTTGGGCTGCTGTTGTACATCAGGCCCAGCTTCAGATGGCGGCTTCTGCTGCGTCCTCTCCTTGCACGTTGTCGTCGTCGTCGTTGTCATCATCATCTGTGCAGACTGGTGTCCGTTTTGTTGCGGCTGCGTCTGCTCATGCGGCTAGTGTGAGTTGCTTTGTTTTACGGTCAGGGTCTGCGTGTTCCTGTGTGTGTGTGCGCGCGCGCGTGTGTGCGCGCGCGCGAGAGAGAGAGTGCATGCTGGCGCGCGCGCGTGTGTGTAAAGAGAGAGGGAGAGAGAGATGTACATATTTAGTGATATTTAGTTACTTTCTTTTTCAGCGCGTGTGCGTATATATGCCCTGTCTTCCCCCGCCCCCTTACATTCTCATGAAATTTATATTGTATAGGAACAGATCACGTGCACAACAGTATGTACGCGCCTGCATAGACACACACACATACGTGCGCGTTCTTACGTACCCACACGCTTGCGCTTGCGGTGTGCGAACACACACACACACACACACACACACACACACACACACACTTTCATGGTAACACAGCCGACACGCACAAAGATCCACTTTCATGGTCCCCAGCACACACAAAGATCCCGAGGTTGTCATAAACACACACGCGCGAGCACACACACACACACACACACACACACAACACACACACAGAGAGAGAGAGAGAGAGAGAGAGAGAGAGAGAGAGAGAGAGAGAGAGAGAGAAATATAGCATTCATCCGGAATGTCGGTGATAATGCTATCGCAACGCAGGTGATGGTGCGAGTCAGTTTACTCGTTCTTGGACTTAAAACTAAAAGTCCTTTCTTCTTTGTTCATGTATCCTGTCTGTCCACATGTTTTGTTTTACTGTCTAGACAAAAAGCGAACAAACGGACGAACAAAAGGAAAATGATGGTGCTATTGATAAAAATACCATTTGAACAACCATTTACAGAGCAGGTTGAAATACCTCGAGTCAGAACTCGGGTCAACGGTCCATGTTCCGTGGTCGTTATCTAGGTTTACACCCCCTAGGTTTACACCCCCTTCCCCTCCCACCTCCCTCTGCCCTCCTACGCCCATCTATTTTGAACAGACGTTCAGTCGGCAGGGTACACATACATACGGAGGTATTCACATAATGATTCTAACTTGTAAGCTTACTCGTGAACTTATCATTCATTCTCGGTTTGTCAGCGATTTGTACTATGTTCTAGCTTTGTACTGTTTTCCCTTTTTAAAAAAAAAAAATTCTTTCCTTTTTTTCATTTCTCATATTTTTTTTTTTCGGTTCATCTCTTCTTCTTCGTTCCTGTTTTCATTCATTTCATTTTTCTTATGCCTACCTAGATACGTGAACAAAAATTTTTGGTGCGTGCTTCTGATTAGTAATTATAAAGACCAGCCTCTCTCTCTCTCTCTCTCTCTCTCTCTCTCTGTTAATGTTAATGTGTGTGTATGTGTGTGTGTGTGTGTGTGTGTGTGTGTGTGATGGGCACAGTATCGGTTATCTGTTATGTTACGGGCTAGAAGTATTACATTACAATGTTTTTTTTAAGTTTTTTCAAATCTCTCTCTCTCTCTCTCTCTCTCTCTCTCTCTCTCTCTCTCTCTCTCTCTCTCCATATACAGACGGCGTTTGTATTATAATGACTGTGTACGACAAATACAGTTAAAAAAGGGCTGTGTCCAAAAGCACGTCATACAGAAAACTAATAATGGTAATTGAACGGTTCGAAACAACACATCAGCACTTTGCCTATACTCCCTTAAAACTGCTAGTTTTTTCCAGCTCTTGTGATATACTGGGGTATCCCGGGGTGTTCCCTGTCCCTGAATAATCGCCCCCCACAAAGAAAAGTATAGAAGAGCGAGTATAATTTCATATAGGACGAGAAGATTGTATGTTCAACCCTTCTCGATTACCTCGCCACTTAGGCACCCACGCGCCATCTTCGGAGAATTTTGTTTTACCTAATAAAGGGAATCCGTGTTTCAGAAGTTGGACCTGGCCGGCAGTCAAGCCAAATCTTCGGCATGCCGCCGCATCCTCTCCTCCAGTGCCTTCCCCCCCGTTCCGCCCAGGGACAGTAGTAAGGCCACGTCATCAGAAACGACCCCCACGCCGAAACTTGCAGAAGAGTGCTCCAGGGCCGAGGCACGGCCTTTCTATGGCCAGATCCTCACCCAGACCCTGCTGCAGAACTCCAAAGTGCAGCAGCTGCCTGCCGATGGGATGACTGGATCCTCGTGTGGAGTCAAGTCCAGACATGCCGGGCAGGGCTCCACAGGTGCAGCCAGACTGCAGCCCATCTCTGGGACCGGTGCTTCCTTCATTCGGGTCATCTCGGCGCAACAGGCGCGGATGGTGGGGAGTGAAGAGAAAGTGGCGACTTTAGCTTCTCAGCAGCCGTCCAGTCTACCGTCATCCCCTCAGAGAGGGTACGATTGTGGACAGGTGGATTTCCCGGCCACGGACAGTTCTTTTGGGGTCGTCTGTCAGCAGCAGTGGCTGTGTGTGTCCCCTGATCACTTCCTGGGCCCGTCTCCTAGCAGCCAGAGCGTGACCAGCCCTGTCAGTGTGAGTCGCGTGGCATCTCCAGACACCATGGAGCCCGGAGCCCATGAGCTCGACAGCGGCTACAGTGACACTCTCACGGACAAGTCCGCTTCCCCGGACAAACATCTCCACACAAACTCTGCGCAGACGTCTGGCACAAAACGCAAACGTGTACGGAAGTCTCGCGCAAAGCCGCAAGACCCTGAGCTGAAGGTCATCGTGAAGAAGACAAGACGCGTCCGCGCCAACGATCGCGAACGGTTGCGCATGCATAGTCTGAATGACGCCATGGACGAGCTCCGCAAGCACCTGCCCAGCGACGGCAACGCCGGGAAGCTGACCAAGATAGACACCTTAAGGACGGCGTCCAACTACATCAAGGTTCTGCAGATGATGCTGGTCGAGATGGACAAAGGCGAGGACGTGACTCGCTGGTCCATGGACGTGATGACCGCCATGAACAACCTCTACGTACAGCCCGCCGCCTCTCCCGACTCTACCGACATGACCTCTCCCAGTCCGCTCGGCATGGGATTTGAGGAGAGCCACCAGCTGCAGAACTGTGTCGGTGCTGTGTCTTCGGGAGCCTCGGGCGGAGTGATGATGCCCTCTCCTTTTCCCGGAGGCTTCCAGAACCAGGACTGTGGGCTGGCGGACAGTTTTGACCCCAGCGTCAATGGTGTGCTGCCCAGCGCCAGTGGCCAGGTGCCCTGCGGGCTGTCTGGAGGTAAGGTGTCTGTGTTGGGAGACAGCACGAACAGCTACAGCTCCCTGCCTGGGAACAATGGGATGGTCACAGGTTATCACGGTCTGAACGGCTTCCCCCCAGTCACCACTGGACCCTACTCCTCCCAGCAGTACGCCGTCAGTGGCCACTGTACCTCCACCCAGACCATGTTTCTGCATCCCAGTGCTACTGACTCTGTGTCTGTGTCTGTCTGCTGTCTGTCTGTCTCTCTTTCTCTCATTCTGTGTCTGTCTGTCTGTCTCTCTCTCCCATCTCTCTCTCTCTCTCTCTCTTAGTGTGTGTGTGTGTGTGTGTGTGTGTGTGTGTGAGAGAGAGAGAGAGAGAGAGAGAGAGAGAGAGAGAGAGAGAGAGAGAGAGAGAGAGACCACACGTGTCATCCCGTAGTTTGTTCTCTGTTAACTTCATCCATAGATGGAGGAACGTTACTTATGAAGATAAACAAATGCCGTCCCGCGACTTATTCTGCATTTGCCCAAGAAGGGACTTCCATTTTGGAGGGGAAAAAAAAATATCTATAAAAAGTTGAATGTTCCAAAGCATAAACGTTATTTACACAACACTAATGATTAAAGAAAAAATATCTTGTTGCTGTATTAAACTTAAAGATGCCAAAGGCTGTTAGGCTAATTTGTGTTAACCGGGGGAAAATTTTCCGAGACGCCTGACTCGACAAACTTTTTAAGACCGAATTGCATGAACGTTACTTTTGGCGCTAACTTTCAGCGACTTTGTATGTAAACAATCATTCCATGTATTTTCCATGTATGTTCATACCTGCGAAGTTTTCATTGTGCCTTGAAGTAACGTAATAGTCTAATACTTTCGGTGCCTTGAAGAGTTGATGAGACAGAAGAATATTTCTTTGACATTATCAGTCTTTTCATGAACGTGATAATCGCTTACGCAGGCGTCATTTCGTAACAAAACACTGATGACAAAATTTTTAAAAAAAATCGTTCAGAGATTTCGCCATGTTGGTTAAGATTGGACCACGTTTCAAGTTTGTAAACTACGTAAACTGTGGCGATTCCATTTCCGCCCATAGTCAGAAAAAACTCAACAGATCCATACTATTTCAGTCGCAGCATTGACAATTGCATAATTTGATTTGACAAGAAAATTTGCCTGCAATTGAACCCAGGGCGTCTTGCCAGTTTTTGCCTCTCAGCTTCCAGTAATCCAATTGTCTCCCCTAGCGCGTGACACGCGCGCGAACGCTTAGTAGGGACGTGACAGGGGAGAGCAGCGGAGTTGGCAGCCGGGGGTCTAGTCTCCCCTGCCTGCCTTGTGGCCATCACAGGGCTCGTAAGTCGTGGCTTGGGCAACTCGGGCTATCTGTGGCCCTGTCACAGGGAACGGAGGGGGGCGAGGCCAGAGTGCCCTCGTACAGTATTAACCCCACGCGGGCATCTCACCTCGTGCCTTATTCAAATTGTCGCACTAAAAAAGCCAGCCATGAAAAGCCGGTGGGTGTAGGGGGTGCCCTAACCCCGGGGTATATAGGCTGGTGACTGGGTTCAGTATTATTCCAACAAACAGTTCATGAATGTGTGTAAACGAACTGATGGGATTGTTTATTTACGGTTGATGTAATCGAGACCAAACGGTGGTGATGTCATCAGAACTGTCATCTTGCTGCTTGTTTTGCATCATTGCCCCACACCCCACCCCTCCCACCCCCAAACCTCACCACACCCTCGTTTTGAGAAAAAAAACCGCGCCGTGTGAAGTTTGGCGTATGGTTATTTTTCCCGAACTGTTGAGGACGTGAACATTCCCGTTTAATTATTTTTAACGAACTTTAATTTTACCCCACGTGCCTGCCACCCCTCACCCCCCTCCTGATTCTCTCTCTCTCTCTCTCTCCCTCCACTCTCTCTCTCTCTCTCTCTCTCTCTCTCTCTCTCTCTCTCGTATTACCACTTTGTTCTTCATTGGCGATTTCAGTGTACACTACGAATGATTCAAACTTCTATACATTGTGTCCATCGCGTAGACTGTGATAAGAATTGACCCGATCTGTACTAGTACCACGAAGTGCTCTAGTGTTCAACGTGGGTTTTTATTGTTGTTTGTTTGCTTGTTTTTAATTCTTTTTAATGTCATTGTGTCGTGTCAAATCCGGTGGAAGACGTGAATTAACCGTGTAAGAAATGAAGCGCTGGTCCAGAAAAGAGTTGTCGGATACCCCGCCGTGGATACGCTCGAGCGGAACCAAAAGTGAACTTTTTTTCCAGTTGGTTTTAATTAGAGAAATCCAGTTACAGTAAAAAAAAAAAAATCAATACATGTTGACTTTGGTTCTTTGGATTCATTGTTTACATGTTCAGTGTGAACAGACTGTATTACATATGTTAATCTGCGTATCCATTGTGCCTTAACTTTCTGTATGTCTCTCTTTACTTGAATCGCGTTTTTGTCGAAACCATAAAAGCAATATTTAAATCAATGACTATGCAAATGAGCTCGAACAACACAATTCGTACATGTGCGAATCCATTGTGTTTTTTATTTTTTTTTCATGATTTAAACCTTTGTTCCATTATAAATACATAATTGTATGATTGTATGACAACATTGACATTATGATTACTGATGCTTATATGCAAATTGCATCTGTTGTCAATTGATCAACTAGTCCGGTTTGTTTTTTTCTAAGGTACGCAAACGCTAACGCGCGCGTGTGCGCACGCACGCACACGCACACGAATACACACACACACACACACACACACACACACACACACACACACACACAGAGCGAGAGAGAGAGAGAGAGAGAAAAACATGAGTCGACAGACAATAAACTTTATAAAAATGTGTGTGTGTGTGTGGTGTGCGCGCGTGTATGTGTGTGTGTGTGTGTGTGTGCGCGCGCGCGCGGCGTGCTTGCTTTTCATTTCGTAGGGGAAAAAGCTGGTTTGAACGGGTATAGTATTTTGTGCAATCGGCAATAAAACGGTTACGAAGAATACGCTTTTAAAATCTCCTACCTCATGACAATGTTTTACTATTGATCATGCATGCCACGAACTACGTTAGTAATCATTAGAACAGACTTGTGCCTGCATTTGTATTGTATGTAACTGATTATTTTGATATCTGAAAAATGTATGTACGTGAATGAATTTGACGGTTGTATGGTAATGACACATGCTGTTCAGGTGTTTTTTTGATGTGCTGTTCATGCTGATATTTTAACCAGCTCTGACGGCAGTCTTGTAAGCATTACAGACATACAGTGAATAAATGATCTGCGGTAGACAAATTGTGAATCTGGTGTAATAGCTGAGATGGCATTATCTGGAGATGAATGTGTTGAAATAAAGGCCGGTCAGAAGAAACTTTGAAACATTTTCGTTGTTTTTTTTTTTTTTTTTTTACAAACTCCTGTGTGTGTGTGTGTGTGTGTGTGTGTGTGGCTTTTTTTATTTTTTTCATCTTTCTTCCTTTCAAGATCTTCATAAAAATGGATTAAATAAGTCCGGACACTGTCCTAGTCCGGACAGACTGGTTATTTGACCACTTGTCGTCCGGCAGGTGTTTAGCATAAAGGTTGCTTCGAGCATGATCGCGCTGACCTAGTTAAATGAAGCTTTGTAGAATAAACGAAAACGCCTTTCCCTCCTCCTCCTCTCTCTCTCTCTCTCTCTCTCTCTCTCTCTCTCTCTCTCTCTCTCTCTCTCTCTCTCACACACACACACACACACACACACACACATACACACACCTTCCATTCCCTATCCAATGAGCCGGTGCAAAATCTAGTTCATCTACACTACTTGCTACAGCCTGATATGACATAGCCTTACTCGGCTTTCTTTACTATCCAATAAATAAACAAAGGAATCTGTCTCGGTTTTTGCACCATCAAAACACATAAACATATACAGCGTGCACACGGAGAGTAACATTGAAAACAAGCTGTACCCATTTCCTGACATGGGGACACAATGAAGAAATGGAATGAAATAAAGAACGTGAGTGAGTAGACGTTAAATTGGGAGCGCAAGTGCGCGCGTGTGCGCAAGCAAGCAAGCACACACACACACACACACACACACACACACACACACACACACACACACACTTCAAATACTATATTTATTTCAAAATGTAAAACTAACTATATACTTACTGCCACTGCTGCTACAGCTACTACTGTTAACCCTACACATTAAGTTCAAATGTTTTGCAAGTCATTACAAAAAATGACGGAAGACTTCTTAGCCTGCACTGGTTTTCCCCCACTTACTTAATTGTGTGTGCGTGTGTGAAAAGATGTAAAATGACAAATAGTACTACTAAATAACTACAACTAATACTGCTAAGGCTACGGGCGCTGCTGCAACAACAACACGCAGCGTGCAGTCGCCGTATTGGATCTCCGTGGATCTTCACTGTACTACGTTGTATTGTCTCATCGGTTTGTCCCACCGTCGCCTTTATCCCCTCCATCACGGGCTACCGCTGCCTGTCTCTGTAAACGCCAACAAAAGGCGGCACGAAGAAAAAAAACAATACAAAAAACAAACAAAAGCACAGCAAAAAAACAAAACGTCACTACTGTGACACCACTACAGTATATACCTTCTGGAGTTTTTTGCTTTTTTGTTGCCTCGGTCAGTTTTCCAGATTTTTTTTTTTTTCTTTTTTTTTTCACCCCCAAACGAAGAAAATTCATTCTCTCTCTCCGTTTTGGGTGGGGGGTGGGGAAGTACCATCAAGAACAAGAAAAAAAAAAGGAGAGAAAACAATAACTTATCTACCTTCTTATTCATTAATTCATTGATTATTCACTCCTCGCCTGTTTAATTCCTCAGATCATCAATAATGATCCCTAATGCTAATCGTACAATTCATGCCATGCAGGTTTTAAAATCACATATCGTCTTTCTTTCTTTCCCCACATGCCACTGTGTGACACCCTCCCACCCCCTGTCCCTTCCTTCCTTTCCCCGCCCCATGCTCGAAGCACCCTCTCGCCTTCATTTTCAGCTCTCGCTCCCTCCGCTCCGCTCCTCTCCCCCCACTCCCTCACCCAGCAGCAGTCCCCAGTTACCGTCTCTCTCCCCCGCTCCCCCCAAGTCTCCAAACTTTCCCTTTCACAGCCTGACTGCTCATCAATTCCCCTCAGCTCCAGTGCCAGAAGAGCAGACCAACAAGCAGTCTTTATTCCACAGACACTGCCTTAATAATTGCCTTTTTATTTTTTTTTTTTGCCCCCTTTCATCCTCTAGAGCCTCTGGGAATATTAATGACAGCGTCCCAAGACGGTATCGCATTTAATGGTGCTGAGTATATGCGGGGCCACCTGAGCGAACGATCGCCTCTACCTCTCCATCTATACTGAGCGTCAAAAGTTAACCATCATGCGGGCCGCCCACAGCGTTTTTGAGGCCAGGGAGAGAGAGAGAGAGAGAGGAGAGAGAGAGAGAGAGAGAGAGAGAGAGAGAGAAAGCAGAAGCTGAAAACGTTTTGTGTGCTGTTCTCTCCAAACTGTGGAAAAGAATTGGGGGAAAAGTAACGGAGAACGTTTACCAAGCAGATGAGAAAACAAGAGTTTTATGAAAAAAAAAGAAAAAGAAAAAGGTACTCTGGTCACCCGAAGTTGTGTTTGTAGACTGAATCCAGAAATCTTGTTATCAACTGGAATCGTGTATGTGAAGTGAATCTTGTATCGCGTGATCAAGTGAAATCGTGTCTGTAGGGGTTCATCTGGAAGTTTTCGTCCTGTCGGAGGCGCATATTTCTCTCAAGCCACCACTCTCTCTCAACCCGTCGTTTTGTCTCTGTTTCTGTATCTCTGTCTGTCTGTCTGTCTGTCTCTCTCTCTCTCTCTCTCTCTAACCAGACGAGACGAGAGAAGAGGGAGAGAGAGAGGGGGGGGGGGGATAGAGAGGGAAATAGGGAGGGAAGGAGGCAGAGGGAGAAATTACAGCCATATGGAAAAAGGATGTATTCAATTCATTCACGAGATGTCTGTACATCACACACACACACACACACACACACACACACACACACACAGAGGAATAGAGAGGGAAATAGGGAGGGAAGGAGGCAGAGGGAGAAATTACAGCCATATGGAAAAAGGATGTATTCACACAAAATTCATTTCACCCCCCTGTCACACACACACACACACACACACACACACACCACACACACACACACACACACACACACGCACACTATCAGGAAAAAAACCAGCATTATTATAAAGAAGACAAATCTAAGGATGTGTTCAACCACACAGCAGAGACATACACAGCAGACGCCACGGTTTCCTTGAAACTGACCGAAGGAGTTAAAACAAAAATTACAATAATAATATTGCGGCAGAGAATGGCATGCACACATACCGGTCGTCATGAATTCTTTGGACATAGAACCTGAAAGCAAAGGCTAGAAAACAGGACTGTTTCCAAACCCTTCACGACACCAGAATTCCACACACCGGATACAATGAATCACAAGAACACGTGTGTGGAGACCGCTCTTGACACAGATATGCTGAAAAATACAGTGTGGCCATCACATTACACTCACCCTGGTTGACGGCGCCTTTCTCACCCCCTCCCCACCCACCCCCCTCACCCCAACCTCCGCCCCACCACCACCAACTGAAGCTGAAACTTGACAGAGAAGCAGCGACAAAGCCCCCACAAAGCCTGCGTCCCTGACAAAGTCAGTTTGAGAGATGAGGCTTATCACCCCGCTCACAGGACTTGAAAGGACCTCGGAGGACCTCATTGTATCGCCGTCCTTTAGACCGTATTGTGCTCGTGGACAAGAGGCGAGGGGGGTGATCCTCTTCCCTGTACTTTGATCCTCCCACCTGAGGCTGTTGGCATCAATCTGCAGGCAGCAGGGTCAGTGCCAATAAAACCAGGAAGAAGCCTTTTAGTAGGCAAGTTTGGGTGGGGAGAGATGGGTGGGGAAGTTGAAACAGAGCGTGTAGAGTGAAAGAGCCCTCCATCTCACTCCATCCGCCCAGTACTTTCACTCCTCTCTTTCATTTTTTTTTGCCTCTTGTGAGTGTGTGTGTGAGTGTGTGTGTGTGTGTGTGTGTGTGTGTGTGTGTGTGTGTGTGTGTGTGTGTGTGTGTGTGTGTGTGTGTGTGTGTGCGCGCGGCGTGTGAGTGTGTGTGTGTGTGTGTGTGTGTGGTGTGTGCGTGTGTGCGCGCGGTGTGTGTGTGTGTGTGTGTGTGTGTGTGTGTGTGTGTGTGTGTGTGTGTGGTGTGTGTGTGTGTGTGTGTGTGTGTGTGTGTGTGTGTGTGTGTGTGTGTGTGTTTACAATCGGAGTTCGAAAAATGTAACAAGTAGAGATTGACAGAGAAAAAGCAAGTTTTCCCTTTAAAAAGAAAAAAAAAAAAAAAAAAAAGAAAAAGTGAAAAATAAAAAAAAAGAAAAGAAAGGGGGAAATACGCTGAAATGACAAACTGACCGTCAAAAGCAAAACAAAAAAAAAAATGCCGTTGTCAAATACGTGCACAGATGCACCGACACCGGTCGACAGGATAAATGGGGGTACTGTTGATAGTAGACCCTGTATGAGACTGTGCTCACAACTGGAAGGCCCGAAGAAACATCAGCAGGAACAGACGTGGACGTTTTGCAACCTTGACATATCCACTTGCAGTTCTGGCCTGGGTGACACAACGGCCTGACTTGACACTTAATCTTTAGCTTGCAAACCTGCTGACATTTAACAAAAAAAAAAAAAGAAACTCCCTTTAAGAGCATTAAACATTCAACAATTAAACATCAAATTAAAACAAGTCAACCATTTTTGTCTTTAAAATCTAATAACAAAATGTTAATCAAGAGGTGTGTAT
>JADBJO010000763.1:497500-507500 GCA_016801955.1 Conus betulinus | reverse complement strand
AATGGACGTCCTGAATCACACACGGCCAGGGGAAGACGTTGTCAGCCGTCTTGTTGGGAGAGACAATGACATCTTGTCGCTCTGCACACAAACAGCACTCGGCAGGGACTCCAATGATGCCAGACTCTGGCGCTCCGATTGGCGTCCCAGATACGGCGCGACTGTCGATGTGGATTAACCTCCCCTCATCATCTGACCTCCTCCCCTTGTTGTCTCCCCTTCGCCTCCGCCCCGTCGCCCACGAACAGCCTAACGGTACCACCGGATTGCCTCCCCCGCTCTCTCTCACTGCATTACCTCCCTTTGGAAACCCGCGCCGCATGATCTGGCTTTCTGATTGGTCGGTGTCTGTTTCACTTTGCACGTGCTGAGGCCCCTCGGGGTGTTCGCCGTTTTGCCCGCCCTTCAATCTTCAGTGGGGCGGACGGCGGGTTTAATTAACGCTTACTTGACCGGGGCTGGTGCGAAACCCTCCACCTTCAACCTGGCCATAATTTGCACGTTTCCAAAACTGTATCGCACGTGCTGTTTGGAGTGTTTGCGGCTTTTGTCTCGGAGGAGTCTGGGGCACTTTGGGTGCTGAAGCGTTCTGCTAGAGGTCCCTGACGAACTGGTGCTACTGGAACAGTCTTCTCTCCTTACCCCCCCCCCCCCCCCCTTCTTCCCCTCCTTCCCTGCTATGCCTTTCCCCCTTTCTCCTCTCGTTCTTTCTCCCTTCTCCCACCCCCTTCCCTGCGTCTCTCGGAGTTTCGCTGATCGGGGTTGGAGTTCTCCCCGTTGGGGTTGACGTCCCTCTTTTGCCCAGAGGAAAGTTGTGACTAATTAGGTCTGATTCCTCTCTACTCCCTGTTCATCACCCTCCGCTCACCCCCCCCCCCCCCACCACCATCTCTCTCTCTCTCTCTCTCTCTCTCTCTCTCTCTCTCTCTCTCATCTGTCTCCTCCTCTCCCTCTCTCTCTCTCTCTCTGTCTCTCTACACCATCGACAGACCATCAAACTCTTGGAAATTCAAGATTCTCTTTTTTTCTTTCTTTAGAGTTCTCCCTGCAAGGAGCGCGTCTGTGACAGAAACCGATCACCAGAAGTGGCAGATGTGAGCCAAAAGCGATTATACAGAACGAGCGGACCATTGAGAAGATAATTACTATCATAGGCCTACCACTGATGTCACACATGTATGCGGGCAAGGGCTGAGCTAAATGAAGTGTTGAAACGTGGGAAGACGGGAGGGAGAAAAAGGAAGAGATGGCGGGGATGGGAAGAGGAAATGTAACGTTTATTTAAAATATGTCGGTTGAAACTGCTTTGTGTCCTCCTCCTCTTCCTCCTCCTGTGTCTTTCTGTCTGTCTGTCTGTCTGTCTACCTCTCTCGAGAAAAAAAAAAAAAGAAAAAAAGGTGTGTGTGTGTGTGTGTGTGTGTGTGTGTGTGTGTGTGTGTGTGTGTGTGTGTGTGTGTGTTCTCATTGTTATAGATACAGGCTGCAATTGATATGGCAATAGACTAGTTATTAGTCTATCCATGTCTTTTTATCTGTGGACTAATGTGTTTTGTAAGTGCGCGCGAGCAGCACACGCATACGTATATATATATGTATATATATATTATATATATATCCGTACACGCACGTCCGCGTATATGGGGGAGGGGGGGACGAGGTGGAGAGAGGAGGGAAGTTTTGTGTGTGTGTGTGTGTGTGTGTGTGTGTGTGTGTGTGTGTGTGTGTGGTGTGTGTGTGTGTGACTATACGGCACACGTATTTGGGCCTGGTGGCCTAAGAAAACAAGTCACAGGTTGTTCACTGCCCCTCCCCTCCCACCCCCTCCCAACCACCCTGGAGCCCATCTCAGGGCTGTGACCTAGCATAGGAGACAGAGCCTTTGCAGAGGTGCGTGAAGAATGAGTTTTACTTTGAAGCTGAGGGGAAAACAAGTCTATCGACTTGCCTTTTGACCAAAGGAATGCTAGGGAGAGCGTAGACCTCCACCAAGGTCGAATGGAGACTGGATCCGCTTGTTGATCCGGATTTGCTCCACGAATCTGCACCAAAAAATACCTATTTTGTCTTTGGACTGCTTTCCATCTTGTCATTGAGTTTCAATAAACCTGGCTGAGTTTTTTCTGAAATGTTCTGCTGTTCATATCCTGGATGCTCATGTATAGCAAGAGAGAACACCTTCTCCGCCCCTCATCTCCTACACACACACACACACACACACACACACACACACACACGCACGCACGCACGCACGCACATACACACATGCGCTCGCTTTACTAACTGAAGCATGATTGCTATGCTCACAGAGTCGCCTGTGATCGAGGTGGACAGACAACAAACCTTATCAGTAGAAAGAAACTCGTGGAGAGCGTGGCAGCAGAGAGAGTCCTCAGAAGAGAAGCCCCTTCAAGCGAGTGTTTTCGGCCCTTATCTCCTGACACTCTACGGGGGTTGGGCCACACCCGGTTCATGACTCCGGATGTCCCTCTGCTGCCCCTTTTTTTCCCATCTTGGGATGAGCCATGACTGGGATTCGAACCCATGCCCTTCTGGACATGCTCATTTCCACTTAATGACTCGCGCACTAACCACTGAGCCACAGGGACACCTGATATATTTGTAGGAAAGTTAAGCCTTATGAAGTTCACTTTTGTTCCTCCTTGACCAGATCCAACTTGAACACCTCTCTGCCGCTTCTGCCATGCTTTTTCAGGGCTTTGTTTTTTTTCCCTCCCTGCAACTGAGAGCTGTTTCATGAGGCTGTATGCAGACGTTCCCACAAACCCCCTAGCTCCAATTTCTGCAGTGAGGACTTTGACCTGATAGCCTTCTCTCCTCAGGCTGTTTGCCAGATCAGCATACTTTCCAGTCTTGTAGATCTGAGCTGCCTCCATTCTGTTCACATATGGCACCGTGAGCTCGATCATGATCAGCTGCTTGGTTGACTGAGAATGTAATACTATGTCTGGTCTCATGCCACTCTTGCTGATAATCTCTGGGTGACTATTCCATTCTGGGAGGTCTGCTGTGCACTCCCAGTCATCTGCCCCGTCCAGCAGACTCTGCCTGCATGTTCCGAGTGGCACTGTTGTTCTTGGTCATGATTTCGCTGCCTCCTGCCGTGAAGAATGTTGCGGGTGCTTTTGGAGTCCTGATTTTCCCTTTTGTGGTGTTGGTACTAGCCCAGACTACTTGTACAATCTCTTTGAGCACTTGGTTGTGCCTCCATGTGTACCTTCCTTGAGCCAGGGCTACTTTACATGAGCTTAGGACATGCTCCACTGTTTGTTTTTCATGGCAAAGGGGGCATGAAGGATCGTCTGTTTTTCCCCACTTCACCAGGTTTGCATTTGAAGGCAGAAGGTCATATGCAGATCTGAGAATGAAGCTGATCCTGAGAGGGGCCATGTGCCAAATGTCATTCCAAGTGAGACTTCTTTGGAGTGCATTCTCCCACGTTGTCCATTGCCCTTGCTGGCTCTGCTGGACTGCTTTTTGGAGTCTTTGTTGGTCTTCTTCTTTTCTCATCTCCTGAATCATCATGTCTCTTTTGGCTTTTCCTTTGGCCTTTGACCACCATTCAGTTTTGGTCACCCCCAGTCCTTGTCTGTTGGTCTGTGTGTGTCCTGTTATTTCTCTGATCTCTTGAGACTTTCTTTTGCAGAATCCATCGCCTCTTGAACTTTCCATTTTCTGCCTGTCTTCAGCTGGGGTTTGATTGCTTCTACCCTTGTCTCCTGAGTCCTCCAGCATGCTTTGAAGTCTGATCTTCCCTGCTTTATATTCCTCCAGGATGGATTTCAGTGGTAGTTTCAGCTTTTGCTTGGCGACAGTAAAGCGCTATGTCAGTCAGACAGGGTGGGACACCAAGCCATTTCCTTGTGAACTTGTTGATTTTGGATTCCATTGCCTCCACTATGCTGGTGCAGATGTCGTATATCATCAGAGGCCATAGGAGCTTTGGTATCAGCATGAACTGCAGACACCAGACCTTGTATTTGCCAGGGAGCCCACACTGGTCAATGGTCTCCAAGCCTTCTTCCGACATCTGTTTGGTTTCTTTTGCTCTTCGTGTGTGTCTTTCAGCGTATCATCATACCATCTTCCAAGGCTCTTGACTGGCTCTTCTGTTACTGTTGGAATGGTCTGGTTGGCAACACTGAAGAGCACAGATTTGGCCACTTTTCCTTTCCTCAGTGAGAGACTCCGTGATTTCTTTGGCTTGAACTTCATTCTGGATGAGGCAACTATGTCGTCCAGCCTCTCCAGCACGTGACGTGTCTCGTCTTCTCTGGATGAAATCACTGTAGTGTCATCATGAAGGCCTTGAGAGGGGGCATCTTGTATCCATCGCCAAGGTCTGTTTGTCTTGCGTTGCTTGTTGCTGCTTTCAAGATGACTTCCATTGCCAACACGAACAGTATTGGGGAAATGGCACAGCCCATTGCAATGCCCACTTTCCAAGTTGATCCAATCTGTTGTGTACTCCTTGGTAGAGAACCGCATTGAGAAGCCATGAAGTACTTCTTGAGCATGTCGCGGATGTTCTTTGGCACATGGTACATCTTAAGAGCCAACTGTATCATCTCATGGGGTACAGATCCATATGCGTTTGCCAGGTCGAGCCACACTACGTCCAGGTCTCTCTTTTCTGTTTTTGCTCTTTGGATTGCGTCCCAGATCATTGTGGCGTGTTCTACACAGCCAGCCACGCCTGGAATGCCACCTTTGTGAACTGACACATCCAAGTACGTGTTTTCCATGAGGTACTTGGTCAGCCTTGCTGCCATGACAGAGAAGAAGATTTTCCCTTCGACGTTCAGTAGTGTAGTGATATGGCCTGAACTGGCTGATATCACTTGAGTTTTGCTCTTTGGGGATGTACACACCATCTGCCGTCATCCACTGGCCGCTGATCTTCTGATTTCTCCAAGCTGATCGCAGCTTATCAGGTTTAATGGAACTGTAAGCAGGATTCAAGATTTCATTTGACACCCCCCCCCCCCCCCTCTGCTTTCTGTATGGGGAATGGAGGATAGACCGGGCAACATATTTCAATCAACTGATGATGATGATGATGATGATGATGATGATGATGATGATGATGATGATGATGAGGAGGCCTTCTGCAGTCAACGTTGGCCCTAGGTGATGCATCATCCTAGCCATCGTCCATTCTGCCAGCTTGGCTAGAGTAGTAACGTCGCTTGTGATGCGAGAGTGGCAGTCCTTGTCGCAAACGTCGCACATGGAGAGTCTGATCTGCTACACCCCACTCTGCCTGTCTTCTTGCCTTCCGCCTTGCTCAACAACTTGTCTTCTCCTGTCTGGAAGGGTTGATTCGGACACCCTCATCCGTCTCGAGTAGTCGGCTGAAAGTTCATCCCATAGATTTTAATTCGAACTGGTGCGGAAATTTCGTGGTGAACAAAACATTTGTGTACTGGTGGTGCATCGGAAATTTATGACTTGAGCAACACACAGAATTTGCGATTAAAGAGGAAAAAATGATAATGAGCGAAGAAAAATCATTTTAAGAAATACAATGTGAAAACATTTCCTTGGCATCAAAATGACATACTGACTGAACAAAAATTGAAGACAAAAGCTTAAACTTTGTAACCTTTTGGGGAGGTACCTGTATTTTGTTGGTGGTAGTAGGCTAGAAAATGGACACTTAAGAAAAGACAGAACTCTGCTTTTACATTCTTAAGTTGACGTACCATGAAACATTGTATTGCATAACATTCAACTGACCAATCTGAATTTAAGATATATGGTGCCCAGTTTGCATGCACTCACCACAGTTATCATCCTGTTAGGCTGTCCGCCACATTTGGATACAACACCACGTAGTCATAATCATTCAATTACTCTTTTTCCTTACATCAGATCCATCACCATGCATGTATAGATCATCTGCATGTGAATTGTTGACATGGTTTAATAGTTCACGACTCCGCATGGTATTTGCGTTTAAAGACAAAATTGATTTAAAAAGTGTTCAAGTAGCAGTGACAATACCACCATATCTTTCAACTTTATTTCTGAGTGCTTCGTACGTTTATTTACATATTCTTTTTTCTTTTTTAAACAATGGCAGTATTACTCGTCATTTCTCTCTCTCTCTCTCTCTCTCTCTCTCTCTCTCTCTCTCTCTCTCTCTCTCTCTCTCTCTCTTCCAATTCGGTGATTGCAAAAAACAAAGAAAGTTCAGTTCAGTGGTTTATTTTACGTGTGTCCATCACAGATGATGTTAGACAATAAGCACCCATACACTTACACTAACACCCACAAAACACCTCTGTAGTTTTCAGAATGAGAAAGGTCAGTATATTGGTTTGTTTTACGACTGTCCATCAGAGATGGTAATAAGCAGCCATACAATCTACACTAGGTTTTTTTTTTTCTGCGTACGCAGGCTGGTACTCCTGCACACCCTCCCTGTATAGACAGGCAAGGATTAATCCCATCTGCCCAACAAAGGGAGTGGAGTTTTGTGCGCATGACCGTTTTCTTTTTATCCCGCCATTTAAGGCAGCAATACTCCAACTTCGGGGTATACACCAGTGATTCTCATATAATTCTACAACCCATCCAACAGATCTAAGATATTAACATCAGTTCAAAACTTCATAATACAATCTAGCAAGTTCAGTTTGAGCAACCACGGCTGCAAGATCAATAATGTATGGCCTATATTTTGATAGTTTTTAACGTTAAGATCTTTCTCATCATAATTAGTTGGACTATGACTGACAAAAACATTACGGAAGTCCTCCAAATTTGAATAAAAGCGGGAGGAGAGAGAGGGGGGGGGGGGGGGGGGGTCAGTTTCCAACTTTCCAAAAATCAGCGGAAAGGGGAGCAGGGAGAAGAAGGATACCTTTTTCCAAATTTCCATAAAAAGCCTGAAAATGGTGAAAGGGGGGATGGGGGGGGGGGGGGGGGGGGGGGGGGAGAGGGACTCATCATCTTCTAAACTGTCATGAAAACCGAAGACCAGGGTGGGGGAGACGGGTATGAAGAGGGACTCATTTTCTAAATTTTCATAAAAGCAGGAAAGTAGTGGGGGGGGGGGGGGGGGGGGGGAGGGTTAGGGAGAGAAGAAGGAGGTGTCTAGATTTTTGTAAAAGCGGGGGTAGGGGGAGTGAGGGAATCTCTTTAACCAGGATTTTCCCCCCATATTTTTGGTTTCAAATATCGGGGTGTGTGGGAGGGCAGAAGACAGTGCGGCTACCCTGTTATTTTCTTTTGTCAGTCATTTGCGTTCTGCCCAGCTGTGCATACATATTATCTCCCTTTAAAAAAATATACTAGTGAAGTAAGCGCGCGCGCGTGTGTGCGTGTGACTCAAGGATGCTTTCTCTGCATAGCACACACACACACACACACACACGCACGCACGCACACGCACGCACGCACGCACACACATGCGCATATACCGAGAGAGAGAGAGCAAGAGAGAGAGAGAGAACATACATGCGAGAGAGACGAGCGCGCGCGCGCGCTTGTTTACACAACACATGCACGCACACACGCGCGCGCTCACACACACACACACACACACACACAATTACACACACACACACACACACACATTATTACACACACACACACACACACACACACACACACACACACACCTGCTTGGGCTTGTGTATCAACGACAAGGCAGTGCAGTTCAAACAGGTCTTTCACACTTTCAGAGCGACAGTGGGAGCACATCACGGTCCTTGTCCGTGCTGCTGGTGCACCTCGTATCTTACGTACAGCCTGCTGTGTGAGCAACCAGTCTGCGCATATTCCCCGGATGTGGAAGTATCGGGGTGGAACGACATGGAGGAGAAGAACCATCACCACCTGGACACCAAAAAACGAATAAATTTATCGTCAGTGGTCTTCGCAGAAGCTTTATGTGTGTGTGGCGACATCGATGTTGCGCTTCGTCAATATTCAACCATGTGTGGTTTCCTGCATGAAGGTGGGAGAAGAAGAAACTTTGTGGAACTTGCACGGGTTGTCCAGGGTCAGTGTGAATTTCACTTTGTGTCGGTTGGCGCATGTATTGACAGTGATTGACAGCGGCCCCATTCTGCGATTGACAAGTTGTGTCTCATTCTGTGATTGACAGTTGTTGCATTCTGTGTTAAAGACGATACCGATTGCTGCATGGATTGGCGACAGGAGAGGAAGCAGTAAGTTGTTATTCGCGTGCGCGTGTGCGCACGCATGTGTGTGTGTGTGTGTGTGTGTGTGTGTGTGTGTGTGTAGTTCTGTTGAATGTCTTGTCAAAAGTACTCTGTAGGCAACTGATTTTTATAATTTTCACAATTATATCAGAATATAGTAAAAGAGCAAGCACCCCCCCCCCCCCCCCCCACCCCCCACCCCCACCCCCACACAAAGGCGGGAAGAGGGAAGGGGGGGGGGGGAGGGTTGCTACTATCGATCGACCACCATCCCATTGGTTTCTTTTTCAAACACACACACACACACACACACACACACACACACAAGGGATGGTGCCGACTCGAAAGATACCCCCCTCCCTCCCCTATCCCCCACCCCCATCCCTGTACAAACATATACATATACCGGGGATGGGGGTGGAGGTATATGTGGGAATTAGGATAGAGAGGACAGGGGCTGTTAGATGGTGTGGAGGCGAAAAAAGGAAAGGGAGGGGTCGGAGAGAAACATTTGAAACTTTGAAATATGTGTGTGTGTGTGTGTGTGTGTGTGTGCGTGCGCGCGCGCGTGTGTCCGCGCGCGCGCGCGCGCGCGCGCGCGCGCGCGTGTGTGTGTGTGTGTGTGTGTGTGTGTGTGTGTGTGCTGTTGTTGTTGTTGTTCTTGTCATCATTATTGCTTGAATTTTGCATTTATCTATATCAGACAGATCAGATTCTCTATGTGTGCGTGTGCGCGCGCGCGTGCCCGCGCACATGCATGCTGTTGTTTTTGTCGTCGTTATCTCTTTGATTTAACGTCTATCCACATTAAGACATGCGTGCGTTTTAGCGCATTTGTGTGGATATGTGGTGTGTGTGTGTGTGTGTGTGTGTGTGTGTGTGTGTGTGTGTGTGTGCCTGTGTGCCTGCCTGTGTGTGTGTAACCTACGTACATGTACGTGTGTGCGTGTGTGTTTGCGCGCGCGCGCGTATGGTCGTGTGCGTGTGTTTGCTGTGTTGCACTACGTTGTTTTGTGTCCTGTTGTGTATGTATTAAGTGTATGTGTGTGTGTGTGTGTGTGTGTGTGTGTGTGTGTGTGTGTGTGTGGAATGCACGCACATGTGTGCTCGTAGATAGCGATTCCTCGGAAATTACTTTGTCGATTTCAGTGCAAGATTAGTAATCGATTCTACCTTGTTTGAAGGAAAGTTATCAGTCAAATAAAAAGAATAGTCAAGATTTATAGATAATAAATATGTAAATGATGAATTTTATTAATTCGTCACTTGCATACTCGTTCATTCACCCTTTTAATGTAACGTCAAATCTGTTCACAGTTTTCTCTAGCAGCGACTTCAAATCATTAATATTGTCCTTACCGGTGAGAAATTAGAACGAGTGCACTCCACTTATGAGCAGCCACTTGTAATGAACAAAAAGCCTCGCAGACTGTAAGATTCCGTTTGGCAAGATTCCCGCCCTTTCCCCTCTGTCTGACTTATTTTCTCCAAAGGTAGGAAAATGAAATCTTTCCTTACTGGTTATGTCCACAACCATGTTTCCTTTCTCGATGTGTCCTCATCCATCTTTACATTTTCATGAAGTCTCACCCATCTTTCCTTTTCTCAGGGTATACACACCCATCTTCCCTTTCTCAGGGTGTACACACCCATCTTCCCTTTCTCAGGGTGTACACACCCATCTTCCCTTTCTCTTGATGTCTGTTCCCTCCTTTCTTTGCTCATGATGTCTACTTCCATCTGTCCTTTCTCATGATGTCCACAACCAACCTTGCTTGTTATGATGTCCGCATCGATCCTCTGTGTGT
>JADBJO010000763.1:485000-487500 GCA_016801955.1 Conus betulinus | reverse complement strand
CACGTTCCCCAGTTACCGTTCCGTCTCTCTGTTATCATTCTCATGTTCTCCTCTCCTCTTGTTTTTCATGTCCTATTGTCATGTTCTGCCCCCATCTTACACCAGCATTTTCATGTCCTCTTCGTTTTATCGCGTAAACTATTCGTTATTTTCGCATTCCCGTCCTCTCATTTCGACTCATTCTGTGCTGATTGTGGCCCACTGCCACTCTGTCGCTTTCTTGCTTTAAAATTACGGCCATCATTTTCACGCTCTTGTCTTTCCTTCGCTGTCCTCATCCCTCTTTCGTTCATCAGCGTCGCACCACCGTTCCATCCATTATTCATCTTTACTGCGTTCATTCCCCCCCCCCCCCCCTCCCCTCATGTCCAACATTCATCAGTTTCCTCCCGTCAAGCATTCAAAATTCTCGCATTTCACTCCCCCCCCCCCCCCCCCCCCCCCCCCCCCTGAGTCCAAGTTCAGTCCATTCACCATTCTTCCCTTGTTCCCCAGTCAAAAATTCCTCATTTTCATTTTTCACCTCAGTTCAAACTTTTTTTCTCTAACGTTTTCCCCAAATCCAATATTCATCATTTTCAATCCCCCCCCTCCCTCCTTCCCCGTTCCAACACACACACAGACACGCAAAGACACACAGACACACACACGCACGCACGCACGCACGCACGCATACGTCCAACATTCACCATTGGCATATCTTACCCTACTCCTTCATTCATCCTTCTCACCTTTTCATGCAGTCCAGTTTTCGTTATTCTTACGTTCTTCTCAGTCCACCATTGTTCATTGTCACGTCCCCACCCCAATATTCCTTCCTTGTTTCCTTCCTTCGCCACATCTGCGTTCTCTTGTTCTTGGTCTTCATAATTCATCCTTTCCGTTAACGTCATCTAATCCCATCTGTCATTCGCTACTTCTAGTCCACCCCATCACTGAAATGTCTCATGCTCTTCCCCGTCCATTATACATCATTTTCACGTTCCTCTCTATTCATCTCGTCCATTTCGCGTGTTTATCTCCTCACTGGGTCCTTCTGTCATCGTTCTCGTCATCATTTCAATTATTTCTTCCTGTACTGAATCATTCTGACAATATCTTACCTTTATGTAATCCATCGCTCTGACGCTTTCTTTTCTTTCTTCCTCTTTTCTTGTTCTGTCCCCTGTTCATCTTTTCATTTTTTCTTCTGTTCATCTCGTGTAAAATGTGTTGTTTCTCTGGTGTCGTTTTCCCCATGTTTTGTCCATCACTGAATCGATCTCACGCTGTTCTACTTTCGTGTAATCTTATCATTCTCCATGCTGCTCTGGCCTTTTCCGTCTCCTGAGCCCTTCTTGTCAATCCCATGCTACTGTCCTGTCCACCGTAAATCCTTTTCACATTCTTCTCTTCGCCTCTCTTTCATGGATGTAACGTTATCTCATCGCGCCTATCATTTATGATTGTTCATTATTCATCCTTCACGTTTACTCCTTTCATACTTCCTTTAGTGTTCTTACTCTCTATTTTTTACCGCCCATCATACGTTATTCATACGTTTTAGTATCTCGTCCAAATGATTTTCATCATTTTCTCGCTTTTCTCCCATCGCACTTTCTTCCTTTCCTGTCATTTATACACCATTTTCCTTTTCTTCTAATTCTCACATTGTCTTCACACCCCCTTCATCATTCTTCATTCCCACTCTCTAGTTCCATCAGTCATGTATTGTGTTCACATTCTCCACCAGTCAATCTGCCATTTTCACGTTTCTTAGACATCGGTCATTCATGGCTTTCACGTTCTTCACCAGTTAAGTCAGTTATCGTTTCCAAGTTCTTCTCAGTCAGTCATTCGTCTATTCAGTTTTTTTTTTCTCTCAGTTGTTTGTTCATCATTTTCAGGTTCGTCTCCAGTTAGTCAGTCATTTTAACATTTCTCCAGTCGTTCATCTCTCTGTTCACGTTCTTTCTCATTCGGTCATTTCATTTCCTCCTCCTTCTCCCATCGGCCATTCATCATTTTCACGTTCTTCATCATCAGTCATTCTTCCTTTTCACGCTCATCTCCCTTCAGTTATTGATTATTTTCACATTCTTCTCTTTTTTTTTTTTTTTTTTTTTGTCATTCATCATTTTCACGTTGAATCATAGCAACAGAATTGTTGCTAAAACCAGAATTGTATTATTTTCAGACTTTCGTCATTTTGAAACATCCGAATCCAAAAAAATAATGTGCACAACGTGTGGAAATCATGCCATTGTATCCTGTTAGATTAGGAAGCATTGTTGTCATGAGATCTTTTGACAAAGCACAGGCGTTTGAAAGGCATTCTCGGGGAACAGTCTACTGTCAAGCCTCACTTCTCATAACAATGGTTTAAGAGAGAAAGATGAGACTAAATCTGCTAATCAAAAGCAAAGTCTTCTGTTACATACAAGGAATTTGTTAAATATTTGAAATCTTTCTCTTTGCGTAGAATATTCCTGGAATGTTATTTGCTGTAAGAAAATGCCAG
>JADBJO010000763.1:475000-482500 GCA_016801955.1 Conus betulinus | reverse complement strand
GGCTTGCATATTCAGAAGAAAAAAAAACACTAAGAATGTTTTCCTTTTTTTTTTCGTGGGGAATCCGACAGTATTGCTACAACGTAAAGTATTACATGACTTTACAACATTCACAAGTCGGAGTTTTTGGATACTAACTTTACTAGAAATTACAATGGCAATTTCATACTGAAATGTAATAATGACAGTATGAAAAAAAAGTTTAAAAAAAAATGACAGTAATTGATGTAACCATGGGATTAAGATAAAAACAAAAACAATAAACCTCCGTTACAACAGTCACCAGCCCATGTACGACAAAATTGATTTATGAACAAGAAGTTTATTTTTCATCCTGCACGGTTTGTTGAACAAATAGAAGAAAAAAAAAACACCCGAAGGTGCTGGGGAGGACCCAGAGAAGCACTGTCTTCACCTGCCTTTAGAGCAGTCCTGTACCACCCTTGGAGGCCTGCGCTGTGTTGACGATGGGTACAGGTACGGGCTGGTACACCCATGGGGATGCTACTTTAAGGCTGTTATGAGTTGCATCCTGTAGTCCGATTTACCTCTGTTCATGAGCAGTTATGTCCCTTGATATCTTAATGGAGTGTCATGCGCGTGCCTGTTCCCATCGTCAACACAGCGCAGGCCTCCAAGGGTGGTACAGGACTGCTCTAAACGCAGGAGAGGACAGTGCTTCTCTGGGTCCTCACCAGCACCTTCGGGGTGTTTCTTTTTCTTCTTTTTCTTTGTTGAACAAAATACAATCTACAGACAGTAGAGCTATCAGATTAGCTCTCTCTCTCTCTCTCTCTCTCTCTCTCTCTCTCTCTCTCTCTCTCTCTCTCTCTCTCTCTCTCTCTCTCTCAATATTCTTCTTTATTTTCCATATCTGAGCGCCAGTTCGGTTTAAAAGAACAAACAAGCTTGTCTCTAAATTCTGCAATGAACTGTTTGCTCATTTCTTACTTCCTGGGTCATCCACACTATTCTAAAACCCTGTTCTGAAAGGACTTTCTTTACTTTATGAGCCCAGTTTTCTTTCCCTTTTTTCCATTTCTAAAAGCATCATATCACATAGGCTTGCTGCTCAAATGGAACTGGGGTAGCTTCAAGATCTTCAACTTGATCTCCAACCAGGTCAGAGAGAGAGAGAGAGAGAGAGAGAGAGAGAGAGAGAGAGAGAGAGAGAGAGAGAGAGAGAGAGAGAGAGAGAGAGAGAGAGAGATTACATTAAAGCTAATGTCAGATACGCATTTAAAGTCGAGATTAAGTAGACTATAACTTGCAGGGACTGGACCTGTAATTGCACACACACACACACACACACACACACACACACACACACACACACACACACACACACACACACACACACACACACACACACACACACACACACACACACACACACACACGCACGCACACACACACACACGCACACTTCTACACATGCGCACAGTTGTAAAACTGAAGTACCACTACAACTACTACACATGCACACGTACAAATACAAACACATGCCTGCGCTCGTTCACTCACGCACACGTGTACACACACACACACACACACACACACACACACACACACACACACACACACACACACACACACACATGCTGCGCACCCTCTTTCTCTCTTGCCCCACCTCTGTTTTCGTAGTCCCCATCCTCTCCCCCCCCCCCCCCCCGCTCCCCCAACTTCCTTTCCCTTCTTTGTTTCGTTCTTTTTAAAACCCTTTTTCTTACATTTCCTGATACACTATAGTGCCTGTCTTTCGTTTCATCCCCCTACAATCGTTTATGTTCTTTTCATTCTTTGCAACACTGTCAGTTTTTTCGTTTTTTTTTTTTTTTTTTTTTTGTTCTTCATTCATTCCTTTCTTTTGTACATTCATTTGATCGTTTGGTCGTTTAATTGTTGGTGTTTTGTTGTTTTGTTGTGCTGCTTGTTTCCTGCGTTGTTGTTGTTTTCTTTGTTCTGTCGATCAGTCGCACGCTCATTTGATCATTCGTTCAGTTGGTCGTTCAGTTATTCGTTCGTGAATTTGTTAGGTCGGTCGGTCGTTTAGTCATCCGTTCGTTCAGTCGGTCGTTCAGAGATCATTCATTCGTTGAGTCGGTCATTCAGTCATTCGTTGGACTATTTGTTTGGTCGATCGCTCGGTCAGTCGGTCGTTTAGTTATCCATTCGGCCACTCATTAGTCGGTCGTTCAGTCATCCATTCATTCATTCAGTCGTTCGTTCAGTCAGTTCATTCGTTCAGTCGGTCGTTCAGTCATTCACACCCGTTCAGTCGGTCGGTCATCAGTCATTCAGTCAGTCAGTCAGTCGCGTTCATTCCGTTAGGTCAATCGGTCATCAGTCATCATTTCGTCAGTCAGTCAGTCAGTCGCTCAGTCATTCATTCCGTTCAGTCGGTCGCTCAGTCATTCATTCGTTCAGTCGGTCGCTCGGTCATTCATTCGGTTAGTCGGTTAGTCGCTCAGTCATTCATTCGTTCAGTCGGTCGTTCAGATCATTCATTCTTTCAATCAGTCATTCATTCGGTTAGTCGGTCGCTCAGTAATTCATTCGTTCAGTCGGTAGTTCAGTCGTTGCTTCGTTCAGTCGGTGGTTCAGTCATTCATTCGTTTATTCGTTCAGTCGGTTGGTCAGTCATTCATTCGTTCAGTCGGTCGTTCGGTCATCAGTTTTTCTTTCGTTCAGTCTGTTAGTCGGTCGTTCAGTCTGTCATTCAGTCAGTCGGTCGTTCGGTCATTGATTCGTTTATTCGGTCGGTCGGTCGCTCGGTCATTCATTCGTTCGATTGTTCAGTCATTCATTCGTTCAGTCGGTCCTTCAGTCATTCATTCGTTCGGTTGTTCAGACATTCATTCGTTCAGTTGGTCGTTCAGTCATTTTTTCGGTCAGTCGGCTAGTCGTTCGCTCAGTCATTCATTCGTGCGGTCGGTCAGTCGATCGCTGAATCATCCATTCGTTCATTCGGTCAGTCGGTCGCGCTCAATCATTCATTCGTTCAGTCGGTCGCTCAATCATTCGATCGGTTCAGTCGGTCGCTCAATCGGTCGATCTTTCAGTCGGTCAGTCGGTCGATTAATCATTCATTCGTTCAGTCGGTCATAAGTCCTCCTTTCGTTCAGTCGTTTAGTCGGTTGTTCAGTCAGTCATTCGTTCAGTTAGTCAATCACTCATCAGTCACTCTTTCGTTCAGTCATTCATTCCGTGAGTCTGTTAGTCGGTCGTTCAGTTATTCATTCGTTCAGTCGGTCGTTCAGTCGGTCATTCAGCCATTCATTTGTTACGTCGGTCGGTCAGTCGATCGCTCAGTCATTCTTTCGTTCAGTCTTTCAGTCATTCATTCGTTCAGTCGGTCGATCAGTCATTCATTCGTTCAGTCATTCATTCGTTCAGTCGGTCGATCATTCATTCGTTCAGTCGGTCGTTCATTCATTGATTCGTTCAGTCGGTCGTTGATTCGAGTCATTTATTCGTTCAGTCGTCGGTCGTTCAGATCATTCATTCGTTCAGTCGGTCACCCAGTCATTCATTCGTTCAGTCGGTCGTTCAGATCATTCATTCGTTCAGTCGGTCGTTTTCAGTCATTCATTCGTTCAGTCGGTCACTCAATCATTCATTCGGTCAGTGGGCGAGCATACGGTGAGAAACAGGTGCAGGGCGTGACGTGGCTAAGTGGTACAGGGGGCGCGGATGCTGGTCGTGACAAGGATGGGGGTGGGGGTGGGGGTGGGGAGAAGCAAATACAGGATATGACATGTGGGTGCATGTGGGACGCGGATGCAGGGTATGCCAGGGGTACGGGGGTCGCGGATGCAGCGCACAGAATGGTAGCGGGTATAAAGGACGGGAATGCAGCGTATCACATGGATGGAGATACGGCGGTCGCGGTGCTGGACGTGATGTTGGTGGGGGTACAGGGAACGTAGATGTCAGGGCTTGACATGGATATTGATGGGGGGAGGGCGGGAGGGTGAAGATGCAAGGATTAACATGGGCGGGAGGGACATGGAGTGCAGATTTCAGCGCTTGACATGGATTGTGGTAGTGGGCTCGGATTTCAAATTCTGACATGGGGAGGGGGGGGGGGGGGGGGGGGGGGGGGGGGGGGGCAGGCGTAGAATTCGGGGCATGACATAATTGGGAATATGGAGGAGGGAAGAAGAGATGAGGATGAGGGTGTGTTACGGATATCAGGGCGTGACATTGGTTTGGGTATGGGAAGCGCGGGTTTTAGAGCATGATACAGGTGGTGGTAGGGTAGAGAGGGCGCGACATGGGTGGGTGTACAGGGCCCGATATAGGTTAAGGTATTATAGGGCGCGTGGATTTCAGGGCAAGACATGAGTTGGGGAACAGGGAGTGAAGATTTCAGGGCAGGACAGGTGGGGCGGGGGGGGGGGGGGGGGGGGGGGGGGGGGGGGGGGGGGGGGGGGGGGGCGTCGATTTAGGCTGTGACTCGGGTGGGCGTATTGAGGCAGATGTGTCGCGGATACAGGGCATATTGGGGCAGTGGGATGACGGTGCAGGGCGTGACACGGGTGGGCGTTTTGGGGCGGAGTGGATGCAGTTGAGGGGGCGTGACATGAGTGGGCGTATATTGTCAGAGGAGGCGCAGATGAAAGGCGGAACACGGTGGATGTATTGCGGCAGAGGAGGCGGCGCGGATGAAGGGTGTGATGTGATTGTTTTGTTGGGGTAGAGGGGGCTTGGATGAAGGGCGTGACATGGTTGGCGTATTGGGCATAAGGGGCTCGGATGAAGGGCGTGACAGGTTGGCGTATTGGGCATATGGTGGATGAAGGGCGTGATTAGGCATAAGGGGGATAAGGGGTGACATGGGTGTATTATTTGGGCAGTGGGGTTATTGGGCAAAGGAGGGGACGTAAAATGGTGAGTGTTATTGGAGCAGAAGGACCCAAAAATGCAAATTGCGAAGGACCCAAATGCAAAGCGTGGTGGATGGATGTATGGGGCAGAGAGGGCGCAATTGCAGGGTTTGACATAGGCGGGCAAGGAGGTGGGCGCAGATCGCTGGGCGAACTGACGGGCGGGGGGTATGGAGGCAGCGCGTGAAATGGGCGGAAGGAAGGAAGGGGGGTGGGGGGGGGGGGGGGCAGACAGGGGGCATGGTACACATGGGTGGGCGTACTGGAAAAGAGGGAGCGTGTATGCAAGGCATGACATGGATGGAGGAGGCTGATTTAATGGCATGTCATAGATTAGAAGGGGGAGGGGATGGGGGCGGATTTAGAGCAAGACAGATGGGGAGGATGCAGGGTGTGACATGGATGGATGTACACGATGCACAGATGACAGGTGTGAGTGCCTGGGCATATGGGGGGGGGGGGGGGGGGGGGGGGGGGGGGGATGAAGGGCGTGAGTGGGTGGGAATTTGGGGGCGGATGAAGGGTGTGAGTGGGTGGGCATTTGGGGTGTGTGAGGTGGATGAAGGGCATGAGAGGGTGCTCATTTTAATTTGGGGCGGATGAAGGGCGTGAATGGGCAAGCATTTTGGGACAGATGAAGAGCGTAAGCAGGTGAGCATTGGGGGGCATAGGGGTGGTTGAAGGGGTGTAAGTGGGTGAGCGTGTTGGGGCAGAAGAAGGGGGGGGGGGGGGGGGGGGGGGGGGAGAAGAGCCAGACTTGGGAGGGAGGGCATGGATCAAGGGCCAGACTTGGGTGCATCTGCATAAGGGCATGGATGGGGGAAGGGTACTGGCGCAGATGGGGTGGATGAAGGGCGTGAGTAGGTGGATATTTTGGTGTGGATGAAGGGCGTGAGTAGGCGGATATTTTGGTGTGGATGAAGGGCGTGAGTGGGTGGATATTTTGGTGCGGATGAAGGGCGTGAGTGGGTGGGCATTTTGGTGCTGATGAAGGGCGTGAGTGGGTGGGCATTTTGGGCGGATCAAAAAAGGCGTGAGTGGTTGGGTATTTGGGGATGGATGAAGGGCATGATTGGGTGGATATTTTGGGGCAGACAAGGGCATGAGCGGGTGGGTACTTTGGGGCGTGAGTGGATGGGCGTTTGGGGGCAGATGAGGGGCCTGACGTAGGTGTGCATTTGGGTACAGATAGGGGAATCAAGGGCATGGGTGGGTGGTTCCTTTTAATGTAGGGATAGGACGTGAGTGGGTGGGCATTTCAGGGCGGATGAAGGGCATGACTAGGTGGGTATCATAGGGCGGATGAAGGGCGTGACGTGAGTGGGTATTTTAGGGCATATGAAGGGCGTGATGTGGGTGGGCATTTTGGAGCAGATGGGGTGGATGAAAGGTGTGAGTGGTTGGGAATTGTGGGGGTGGATGAAGGCATGAGTGGTGGGCATTTGGAATGGATCAAGGGCGTCAGTGGGTGGGCATTTTGGGGGCGGATGAAGGGTGTGAGTGGGGGGTGGGCACATTGGGCACAAGGGACGCGGATGAAAGGGCGTAGCTTGGGTGGGGGTATTGGGGCAGAGTAGGTGCGGATGAAGGGCGTGGCATGGTAGGCATAGTGGGGTAGACGGGGCGTATGAAGGCGGAGTGGGTGAGCATTTGAAGTGCGTGTATGTGTGGACATTTCCTGGTAGATGGGATATATGAAGGGCGTGAGTGGGTGGGTCTATTAGGGCAGATGGGCGTATGAAGGGCGTGTGAGTGGGTGGGCATTTGGGGGCAGATGGGGAGGATGAAGGGCGTGGATGGGAGGCGTTTCGTGGTGGATTGCGCGGATGAAGAGTGAGTGGCTGGACATTTTGGGGCAGATGGGTTGGATGAAGGGCATGAGTGGGTGGGCATTTTGGGACGGATGAAGGGCGTGAGTGATTGGGGGCAGCTAGCTGATGTGGAGAACACTGTGAGTGGCTGGGCAATTTGGGGCAGATAGGGTGGATGAAGGGCGTGAGTGGGAGGCGTTTTTGGGGTGGATTGCGCGGATGAAGAGTGAGTAGCTGGACATTTTGGGGCAGATGGGTCGGATGAAGGGGTGTGAGGGGCTGGACATTTTGGGGCAGATGGGTCGGATGAAGGGTGTGAGTGGATGGACATTTTGGGGTGGATGAATGGTGCGAGTGGGTTGGCATTTGGGGGCAGATGGGTTGGATGATGAAGGGCATGAGTGGTTGGGCATTTTGGGATGGATGAAGAGCGTGAGTGATTGGCATTTGGAGTGGATCAAGGGCGTGAGTGTGTGTGGGCATTTTGGGGCAGATGAAGGGCGTGAGTGGTTGGCCATTTGGTGTGGATCAAGGGCGTGAGTGGGTGGGCATTTTGGGGCAGAGAGGTGGATTAAAGGCCTGACATGGGTGGGTACACTGGGCACAGGGGACGCGGATCGAGGGCGTGACTTGGGTGGGGGTATTGGGGCAGAGTGGGTGCGGATGAAGGGCGTGACATGGTAGGCATGTTGGGGCAGATGGGGCGTATGAAGGGCCTGAATGGGTGGGGCATTTGGGGTGAACAATTTGCAGTTGATTACTATACTGGTAGGAATAAAAACACGGACCAATCGTCTATT
>JADBJO010000763.1:467500-470000 GCA_016801955.1 Conus betulinus | reverse complement strand
TACCGAAGGCGCCAACATTCTCGCCGAAAGCTTTTCACCCCCTCGACATACCTCCTGAAAATGACCAGCGTCTCCCCAGGGGTTCGTTCCCACCGAGCAACTTTGGGGTGGGGCTTCCTCTCCTGGTTAGTCTTGCTCCCCGTGTTCTCCTCCTAATGTTGCGGAGGTCATCAAATCGGCATCAAATCACCATTTACGTCGGCGCCTTGGTCTCGCATGGCTGAGCTGCCTCCTCGCGCCATCGTGGCCTCAAAGAGCTGGGAGTCTTCCCAGCACGCGCGTCTTCTCAGCCCCTAACTGCAGGGGGTCCTCTTCCCCCCCCCCCCCCCCCCCCCCCCCCCCCTCGTGACGAATAACCACGAGAGGCACGTGCGAGTGATTAATAATTTCAACTGTTTCTCTCCTTTCAACTTTAACCACTGTTTAATCCTCCCCCCTCCCCCCATAGCGGTTAGCGGACAGAGCTGCTGTGGTTGGGATGTGATGAACTTTGACCCTTGGAGGAAGCAGACCCCCTATCCATAATCATGTTAAAAAAAAAAAAAAAAAGTCATCCCCTCTTCAAATCTGACCCGGGCTCTTTTGGAAATTGTATAGAGACCGAGATGGTTTTTAGTACTGTCGCTAGAGTTGAACCAGATTTTGTTCTTTTCTGGCTGTTCCGTTAAATTCTGAGTAAATTTATCATGTTGTATTGAAGGAAGTATATACCGTAGTTTGGGTCACTATAACCTGCCTTTAAAGTTTACAAAAACCTTGCTCTTGGTCTTCTCAACACTACAACCATGAAATAACGCTTGACCTTGACTCATTAGGATGATGGACAAGATTTAACCCTTTAAATTCCCTAGGAAACAGGGCTGCGGTAGTACTCCTGCGGACTCAGCTGAGATGACCGTCTGTAGCTGGCCCCATGTCATTCTGGCCGCCGCCTTTGGAGTTCACGCACTACTGTCAAGACTGTCGATGTCATTCTGCATTTCTTTTCTGTTGAGGGTACCAGTTTAGTGAATGCCCCTGTTGCCGACACCACAAGACCGGCACTCTTGTGATAGTAAGAGGCTTTCCGTAGTGTGGCCGGTCCAGCCCCAGTTCCTCTTGTGTCTCTCTATGCCTATAGAATTTTGTTTGGTTCTCTTCATCAGGATTTCGATGGAAATGACTACTGGTCATCTGATGTTGAGGATGAATCTGAGTCTGTGGTTGATCAGAGCCTGGAAGGTTGTGAGTGTTAGACCTTGTTGCTTTCCATTTCTCTTAACCGTATAACTGAAACAGATTCCACATTTGTCATGGACATTCTGATCTGGACTCACCAGGATATTTACCATCAACTTTCGAATCTCATTTCCCATTAACATCAAATAAGAAAAACCTTTAATCCTGTCATGGGTGAATCCATGTAGCCATCACGAGTTTGCATATTCTTTGTCCAGAGTCTCCTGAATATAACCATGCCTAGGTATTCATCCATCAAATCGATCTGCCAAGTTTTGTTATGACCTGTGTGGCTTATTTAAGTTAGCTTTGAGGGCCGACATACGGTAAATCAATGTACAGACATACTGAAAGGCATGTGCTGTCAATTCAGTTGATGTTGTTTATAGCCCAGCCAACCACGAGGGGCCGTATCAGGACTGTCATATTGTGACATATGCAAGCAGTGTGGACCATAATATCCATCGGTCTCCTTGTAATCCCCCACAGTGCGTGGGGTAGTAAAGAGGTTGATACATTTATGTTTAATATACAAATTACGAAGTGCGCCGCTGCAGAGAGAGAGAGAGAGAGAGAGAGAGAGAGAGAGAGAGAGAGAGAGAGAGAGAGAGAGAGAGAGAATACGAACAAGACCGTTTCATTGTGGGTGGTACAGTGAGAAGAAAAGCTTTTAAAATACAATGTCTAACAAATGCGGTGTGAACCAAAAAAGACATGGATCGAAAAATGAACAGGAAAACAAAAATGAAAACAGTAGGGGGAAATCCAAACCGTACTTTTCACATTAATAAACATGAAAAAGAAAGAAAGAAAGAAAGAAAGAAAAAGAAACCCACGAATAAAAAGACATTTGCATAAGAACAGATGTGTATTCAAACAAGCTCAGAGAGAGAGAGAGAGAGAGAGAGAGAGAGAGAGAGAGAGAGAGAAACAGAGAGGTGATCTGGGGGGGGGGGGGGGGGGGGGGGCTTTTTCTGAGGTGTGCAGGCTGAGGACTAGGAGGCCAGTGGTGATGATAAAAGAGATGATGACAGAGGTCTTAGGGGATGAGTTCGGGAAGGGGAGTGTGTGTGTGTGTGTGTGTGTGTGTGTGTGTGTGTAGGGAGAGGGGCGTGAGTGTCAGGTTACCCCCCGTGTGAATCTTCCACACTCCCGCTGTGTGTGCTTTCCCTTCGCCTTACAATGTGTGTGTTCGGGGGATGGGAGGATGAGATGGGGCGGGGTAGGGGTAGGGGTGGGGAGCGGAGCGGAAAGAGAAGACAGTGCGTGTGCATGTGGGGGT
>JADBJO010000763.1:460000-462500 GCA_016801955.1 Conus betulinus | reverse complement strand
GCATGTCTCTGGCACATAGATCTTTTGAATTAAATCAGAGCGCAATCCAGCCAACTTGTTTCCATCCACGTCTTCCACCCTCCTACATCCATCCTTAGCTCTTGGTCCTACCCAGGCTCGTGTTCATGTTGGATTCTCTTCATCTCGTTGCCCACATGTTTTGTTTTGTTTTGTTTTTTGTTTTTTTGTTTGTTTTTCACATACTCCTGTCCTGCATTCTCCGCCCCGATATTCACGCGCCACAAGAGCCATATTCCAGATGTTTATTTCCAGTCTCTACACACAGGACTCTTGCAGCATCCAGGGTACTCTCTTTTGTCATAGGATCCTGCAACCACCACTCGGGATGTGTATGGGGGGGACGGGAGGGGGAACGGCGACAAGTAAGATCACTAGGACGAGAGGGGAGAGGTGCAGGAGGAGGGAGGGAGGGAAGGGGGAGGCGGAAGGGAGGATTACGATGGGTAAAACCCGAAGAATGGGTAGGGGTTGGGAGGGGGGGGGTCTGTGCGAGTAAAATTACCGGGCGTCAACTTGGAAAATTCATTTTTGCAGAAGTAGCCAGATGTCATTACAGCCAGCACTACTGTTACCACTTGTATCCGAAAAACACAAACAAACAAACAAAAATTCTCTAAGAACTTTAGCCATTTCTTTCTTCTCCCATAACTCCATGGGGAAACATAGGGGCTCCATACTGAAGAACAGTTCACCAGGTTCATCCAGTTCTGTTGGTTGTGGGCCACGGCCTGGGTCTCTGCAAATGCTTTCCCTGTCCGCTCTGCGATGCTCCCTTTTTTTAACGGTTTCCTGGAGGACTGTTTTGGCAAGCCATGGATTTTGGTACAAGACCATACCAGCACAGTATTTTTTTTCCTGACTGCAGTCTTTGTATGGTTCTAGGTGCTGTCTGATGGTTTGACGCACCTGTCCTTTGGTAATATGATCAGTGTGTTCGATGTTTAGTATCTTGCAGTAAAATCACATTTTCCTACAGGATGGATCCTTCTTCCCAGATCCACTACGAGGGTCCATGTCTCGCATGCGTACAGAAAGATGGAATGTACCTGTGTATGCAGGAGCCTGATCTTGTGTTTCATGAGATGCTTCTGTCCCTCCATACATGTTTTAACGTTCACAGTGCTGTGGTTGCCTTTGGCGCTTTTGAGATTTCTGGTGTGGACCCCATCCTGCTAACGACAGATTCTAGTTAATCGTTACACAGATTCTAGTTAAGTTAATCGTTGCACAGATTCTAGATAAGTTAATCGTTACACAGATTCTAGTAAGTTAATCGTTACACAGATTCAATCTTCTGACCCTGGATACTTTTATCAGTATTGATGGTGGTGGTGTGGCTGGTCTTCAACTTGGTCCTCTCGGCGTTGATTTCACGCATTATCTTGTTGATGTTTCATCCAGTCGTTTAGTAAGCTTGGCAGTTCACTGCCAGTCAGGCCATCGCTGCTGTCTGCAAATCGATGATCTACGATGGTTCTTCCTCCAGTAATGACCGTACTGACATGACGCGTTCCAGAAATGTACTCAAAATTGAGGATAGAAGACAGCCCTGAAGAATTCCACCCTATATGAGCGTCGTATTTGTTGTTTTGGTGACAGTTGTTGGATGGTGTCGGCAAGCTTCTGCCTGGTGTTAAATGTTTTCATTGTGGCCCGTAGTGCCAGACTTTCAAACACCGTCTTAATGTCTATGAAGACATGGTAACTTTCCCTGGTGCTTTTTCGAAAAAGATGTTATTTCTGCCTTTGCGGAATCCAGCCTGTTCTTCAATAGTGATGATATTTGGTCTATGTTCAGAGTATTCAGAATTATCTTGAGCATCAGTTTGCTGCCAGTGTTGGAGACTTCCTGTCTTGGGAAGGGTGACGATTAGTGAGCAAAGTCCATGACGTTGTCCGCTGCCAAGTGCGCAAGTCTTTGTTGCAGACGGCAGTCAGGATATCAGTTACCGCCATATTTCAAGAGTTCTGCAGAAATGTTGTCGATGCCTGCTGCCTTCTCACATTTCAGCGACTTCACTGCAGCTGTGTGTCTTTTCACTGCAGCGGTGTGTCTTTTCACTGCAGTGGTGTGTCTTTTCACGGAGTATTGGAAAGTCCTCCTCATTTCACCAATCCTGTGCTGTTAATTCAGTTAGATCTCCTGTGCTCCGTTGTCGCAGAGTTTATGTTACATTAAGTGACACGTTGATAACAAAAATCTCATTGACATAGATATAATCGTCACTGGTCTTTGTCCCCAAAGACCCCATCAGAACTTGTCTCACCAAATAGGGGATGTAGTGGGGGATGGAGAAGGAAGAAGGACCGGGGAAGGGGGCAATGGGAAAGAGGGTAATGGGGAGTGCTTGGGGGGGGGGGGGGGGGGGGGGGGGAGTGGAAGACTGAAAGCTACAAGTAACACGAAATTCAAACACTCAAAAAGCAAATTTCAACGAAAAATATTTCCCCTCTGCGTATGCCCACAGAGCACGATGTG
>JADBJO010000763.1:372500-442500 GCA_016801955.1 Conus betulinus | reverse complement strand
CCAGTCTTGTTCTGGTTGTTTTTCCAGATTGGAATCGTGGTCCTCTTCTTTCAATCAGCAGAACTAGTGTCTGGACACTCTGTGGTCTTGGTCAGCCAGCTTTGGGCTTTGGATAATCTTTGCCTTTTCCCTTCCAAAAGGCCTGTCTTCAGATCTACTGGGCAGCCTTCTCTGTGCTCGTGGTGATAGTCTTGAGCCACATGAGACTGCTTCAAAGAGGGAGCAGCACAAACTTTCTCTCCATTCACACATGACTAAAGACTAAGAAAGTGGGCTGTTAACCCACATTTGACAAATATTGGAATGCTGCATGATTTATGTCCATGGTCCTTACTGATTTAGCGATTACACCTGAGAGGGCAGTTTTTCAGCCCATCCCCCAGAGAAGGTGCCTACTACGCACCTTAAAACATGGTTTACCAGGCCATTGCTATCACTTACCTGCCACATATCTCTAAGAGCAGTTCCCAGGCAATGCAAGCTGGGTCCACTGTCGCCCATAGTAGAGCTCTGCAATGTTGGCTGTGCAACCCATTGTTGATCGCTCATCAGTTCCCTTCAAGAGAGATCTGCCATCTCATTCTTGGCTCGCCCTGCTATGTCACCTCACAGTGAATGAGCATCATCTAGTTAATTTCTCAGTGTTGCAATGCGTACACATGGACAAAAATGAACCATGTAAGATTAAACCAAAGGATGGTGCTTGATCAAAAAATGGCATAAAAAATATGTTGCAAATGGTCTAAAAATATTTTTGCAAACAATAGTCTAAAAATATTTTTGCAAACAATCTTTAAATGATTTAGTAGCGTTAGATGTTGATATGATCAATTAATATTTTAAGAATGAATGCCCAGGCGTTATTACTGATAACTTCACACAGACTAGACACAGTAAGAAAATGTTTCTTGATCACTTCTAGGGTAGATGTGTCCTTTTTAAACAGAAAATGAGAAATTTGGCAGGGAAAGAGTGTAAAATATGGTCAAATTAAAAACTGTCTAGTTGAAGTTACACAAAACTACACCGCATAAGAAAACAGTAAGTTAGGTAACTGGATTCACTTTGGCAAATTGTGAATTGCCAAAACAAAAAAATCAGCCAATCATGACAGACCAAAATAAACAAAGATAAGCACATTGTTGATTGCAAAGACAACGTGTGATTAATCAAACATTGATTAAAAGGCAAATTGTATAAATTTTGATGGGGAAAGAAATTCTTACAAGTTTTCCTTTATTCCTGAAAGTGAATTTCACAGAATGAAACTTTTTTTAAAAAAGTTACATTGATCATATTTGTGCAGGCATTCCAAGAGATGCAGCTGAAGATGATTCAGACAACCCCAGCAGCTAAAGGTGGCTGACACCCAAGTGGAGACACTGAAGCGAAAGATTCATCACATCACCCCGTCTGGTGGATCAGGAAATCTCTGTGCTGCCTGAAGACACTCCAGTCTACCAAGGGATTGGCAGGATGTGAGTCTGCTGTTGACTGTATTATTGTATCATGCATGGATATTGTTATTACACTAAGTTGTACGGTTTTATGATGTTTCTGCACTCAGTGCATATATTTGTCAAGCATTTAAAGGTAGTTGGGTGACTTCATGCATTGTAATTAACAAATGTATACCACAGAAAGTCAGAAAGTGTGTGTGTGTGTGTGTGTGTGTGTGTGTGTGTGTGTGTGTGTGTGTGTGTGTGTGTGAGAGAGAGAGAGTGTGTGTGTGTGTGTGTGTGTGTGTGTGTGTGTGTGTGTGTGTGTGTGTGTACATGTGTAAACAATGATACACAGTGCATGTGATTGAGAGTGAGGTGACCTAAAATTACAGATGTTCCATCTGCGTAAAAAATGAATAGGATTAGACATCCAGATGATGCTAATGCTTTAATGTTTGAAAAAAAAAAATTCATGTGTCTGCTGTGCGTGAAGATCTGTGCATGCACTGATGCAGACATAGAGGTGGCAAGTACAAAGCGGGAAAAGCCGACAGGGAAAAGAATTGAAGAATAACAGTGGAAAGACTGTAAATGGTTTTAAATCCTAATCATATTCAAAACTTAAGTTCATTTTCTTCAGATTCAAGTTCTTCAGATACTGTAAAGGAAGGAAGTTTTTGGAAAAAAAATGTATCTGTTTATACACCAACACAGACCAGTTCATGAACAAACGTTCTGAAATGTTAGCACTGATTGAAATACACAGACCTGACATAATTGGTATAACGGAAGTAAAACATAAGACCAAGAGATACAGCATAGAAGAGTGTGAAATAACATGACTGATTATCAGGTTTTTTTCATAATCTGAATGAAGAAGGCAGAGGTATCGCACTATAGTTCGGAATGAGCTCAAGCCATCAACATGTGATGCAATCACAAGCACTTTCTCAGAGCATGTATTCGTTGAATGCCAACAAGAGAACGGGAACGTCCTCCTCATTGGCCTCATCTACAGAAGCCCAAATAGTACAGCTGAGAACACGGAAAAAACTAAACAATTTGATTTTGAAAATAGGAGACCACAAAGCTTCTCATGTACTGCTAATGGGGGACTTCAATTTCCCAGAGATTGACTGGAATTTAGAAAGAAGGGATGCAGGACCTGGTCACCAAGTGACAAGCTTCTTGAGAGCAACCAAGGATGCATTTTTATTGCAGCACCAGAAAGAACCAACAAGATACAGAGAGGGACAAAAAGCCACATGCTGGATCTTGTCTTTACCAATAGAGATGACATGATCAATGAGATTAAAACAGAAGCAGGACTTGGAGAGAGTGATCATTTGTCTCTCCTCATCAACTTATCCTGCTCTTTTGAAAGCACTCATCAAGCCCCAAGATACAATTTTCAAAAAACCGATGTAGAGAAACTCAAAAGTGAACTTGCCTCCATTGAGTGGGAAAAAGAAACAGAAAATTTATCAGTCAGTGAAACATGGGAGAAAAATCAAAGCCCATATCTATAATGCAATAGAAAAGTCAACGCCATTAACCCATAGCTCAGGCAGGAAAGGAAAGAACTGGATGGACAGGGGCACACTGAAGTCAGTTAGGAAAAAGCATAGACTTTTCAGAAGATGGAAGGAAACAAAAGCCGGGAAAGAATACCAGATTTATAAAACAGAGAATAACCGACTGAGAAAGGAATGTCGTAGGGCTCAAAGAAACTTAGAACGCAAAGTAGCAGAAGAAGCAAAGACAAACCCCAAATGCTTTTGGAACTTTGTGAAGTCAAAAAACATCATCAAGACCAGGAATATCAGATCTGAAAAAGAAGATGGTTCAAAGACCAAGAATGACAAGGAAAAAGCAGAATTATTAAATCATTTCTTTCAAAGTGTCTTTACCATTGAAAACTCAGGACCGCTCCCCGATCCACCAGTGTATGATTTTGAGAAAACGCTCACAGATATTATGATTAAGCCTGAAATGGTTCGTAAACTGCTCGAAACTCTCAAAACGGCAAAGCCCCAGGTCCAGATGGTATACCACCTAGCATTTTGGCAAGCGCCACTGCCGAACTGTTTCAACCACTGGCACATCTTTTCAGTCTGTCTATAGATACAGGTCAAGTTCCTAAGGATTGGAAGAGGGCAAATGTCACACCAATATTTAAGAAAGGAAGCAGGATGATGCCAAGCAATTATAGACCTGTAAGTCTGACCTGTGTAGTCTGTAAGGTAATGGAGAAGATTGTTCGAACGCAAGTCATGGAACACTTACCGAAAAATTCACTGATCAGTCAAGACCAACATGGCTTTGTTCCAGGAAGGTCGTGTATTACCAACTGCTGGAAGTCATGGATACCTGGACAGACATTATTGATGAGGGAGGAGTGTTGACATCATATACATGGACTACCAGAAAGCCTTCGACTCAGTACCACACCATAGACTCCTAGCAAAGGTTTCAGCATTCGGAATACAGGAAAAAGCCTTGAACTGGATCAAAGATTTCCTGACCAACAGAAGGCAAAATGTTGTAGTTAACGATGTGAAATCACAAGAAGCCGAAGTGACAAGTGGTGTTCCTCAAGGTAGCGTTCTTGGACCACTCCTCTTCGTCATGTTTATAAATGATCTACCACGCAAGGTCAAGACTTCTGTAAAGATGTTCACAGATGACACGAAGGTATTTACAAGAACAGATACTGAGATGGGAGCAAAGGAGCTGCAAGCTGATCTGGATGAACTCCAAATATGGTCAGATAAATGGCAATTAAAGTTCCATCCACAAAAATGCAGTGTTCTGAAACTGGGGAAATAAGAAATCAGCAGCATCATACAGCATGAATGGAAAAACTGAAGAAGGAGAACGGAAGACAACATCACTGGCCGAAAGCAAACTGGAAAGAGATCTGGGAGTAACAATAGATGAAAACCTCACATTTAAAGATCATGTGGCACAAGTCACAGCCAAAGCCAACAAGATAGTGGGATTGATTTGGAGATCTTTTTCGATTTTCTTTCGGAACGGACTTTTAGCCAGCTGTTCAAAAGTCTTGTACGTCCACTGTGTTAGAGTAAGGGCATTGTGTCTGGCAGCCGTACCAGAAAACACTTTGCAGAGAAATAGAAGATGTGCAGCGCCGAGCAACCAGACTCCTCAGTCATTTGAAAGATAGGCCTTACTCAGAGAGACTAAAGGTGCTAAATCTACCAAGCCTAGAGCACAGATGACTCAGAGGCGATATCATTGAAGTTTTTAATATCTGAACGGCTACTATAAAGTAAGTGCTCCTGTCTTCAAATTAACTACTACAACTGACCTTAGGGGAAATTTCTCTGAAACTGCAGAAGCAGAGATCAAGAATAAATATCAGATCGAATTTTTTCCCCACAGAGTGGTCTCCTGCTGGAATGGTTTGCCAGACAAGGTGGTCGCAGCCCCTTCGCTGAATGCCTTCAAAAGTCTTCTGGACCAGCACTGGAAACAACGAAAGACAGTTTACGAGCCTGAGTGTTTGACTTAAGTTAGGGACATGTAAAAGGTATATTCCCACGCATGTGCAATCTTTAGCTAATAAAACTAGGACCAACGAACAGGCCCAAAAAGGGCCTCAAATGTTGTATCAAGTCAAGTCAATCAAGTCAAGTCAAGGTGTGAATAAGAATATAGGTTTCTGGATTCTGGATTCGACATTACTTTAGGTGGTGTGTTTCCTGTCAAGAAGATATTTAATTGGGCTTGTGTCATGCCTCATATTTATTAATGGAATTAAGAGCATATGTGTAATTCTTTTTTTCCAACATCTGCTTTGTCGTCATCATCATCAGTGTTCCGGAGTCAGGTTCAAGGTTACTCAGATAATGTTCTTTTTATGCACACTCCTTATTCTGTTAGGTGTCATGGTACACCAGTTTGTTGACATTTTTTGTTTAAATAGAATGCCATAATGATTGCATGAAATTAATGTTGCAGGTTCTTGCTGATGACTGTCCCAACAATCCGAGAAAGTTTATCAAAAAAGCAGAAAAAAACATGCGGATGAGAAGATTAAGACTATAGAGGTAAGTTGGATATTTGTTATTATATTTTGATATCGAGATTTTTTTTCTGTATGTGACAAAGTCACTGAAATGTTATGTTATTAGGTGTAAAAATACAAACATTTGAGCATGTAGAGTGGGGTCTATTATGAAATAAAGAAAAGATTATGCCTTAATATTGTAAGTGAAGCTGTCAGGTTTTAAAGGTACTGTATGTTCTGCAATTTCAATCAGAGATGATAAATGTAAGCCCTAATGCACAGAGATGATGCTCAATCTGAAACACAGAAATTGATATAAGATCAAGGTCAGGAACACAGATCTCCATTTTTCTGTTAGTGTTAGGGTTTCTCTCTTTCTGTTGGGGTTCTCTCACATCATAATCTCACAAAACAAAAATTGTGTACACAAAGCTATAAATCAGTTTTACTTTAGCATAAACTGTATCATGGAATATCACACTTGTGTATGAAAATAATTCCATCGATCAGCAGATCGTTTTGGTCCACTTAAATATGTCAAAAAGCATCTCTTTCTTTGTTTTTCTTGGCTTCCATCCACTCTTTCTCCTACTGAACACATATGTCAGAAGGAGTCTTGGGGGGAAAGATACCTCAGAAACTACCAGTAATATGTTTTGCTTATGGGAAGTACAGTTGTTTCTGTGTTATTTATTATTTTCGATCTACACTGTATGTGTGCTGACAACAGTTGTAGTATCAAACTTTTATCATGTTTACGGCTGGAGAGGGAAGGGGAGTGTGTTTCCAGCAGCGGAATTTGGTCAAACAATGGAGGATGTTACTTAATCCATGATGAATTGTAGCCAATAAATGAAAATGTGATGCTTGACAGTTATTGTGTAACAAGTATTTATCTAGCCTGTACATCATATGGGCTTGATTCAAGTTTTGCTATTGTTTGATACCTTACACATGCTCATTGTGTGTGTGTGTGTGTGTGTGTGTGTGAGAGAGAGAGAGAGAGAGAGAGAGTTTTGAAAACAGTGTAGTGGACTTTCATGAAATTTGTAAAGACACTTTCATGAGTAAATGCCTAGAAGGAACTAAATTTAGAAATTTTGATGCCTCTGGGTGCAAACGAAAGGCAGAAATGAAAATCATTTAACTTGCATTATTTCTGCAAGGAAAAAGAAAAAAAAAGGTTGTTTCCCTTTACTAGATGCTGTTTTGGTTCCAGTTTTGGTTGTATTCAAGTTCGTAAACATTTTGTGATCTGAGTTGAGCCATTTAGTGATTTACAAAGGGAAAAAAGGGGAAAAACACAGTTTGTGTTCTAAGTTGAGCCATTTTCAGACAAAGACAAAAAGAAAAGGGGGAGAAAAGTGCACACTGAATGTCATTTGGACGAATTGTTTTTCACATTGGAATAAAATTTCCCCAGCTTGGGCTAGCTTTTGTTTGTTTGTTTGTGTTTTAAATTGTCTTTGTCAATAAGGTGATATATATAACTTGTACTTGCAGCTTATGTCATGTCTCTTTTGTTAATCCATTCAGATTTATGTTTTTCATGCAACAATTGAATAATGCATTGCAATGAATCCAGTTGTAGGATACACATTATCTGAAATGCTGGAAATTCGTTTGGGACATTACGTTCATGGCAGTTACAACAGACAGAGTAATAGCATTTGTGACTACATTTCAGTGTCTAATGTTGCTTTTTTCCACGGTGGAATTCATCCTGAAATTGCTATTCACTCAGCCTGTAAAGGCCTGTTATTACCTGCCACCATAGACTGTTTTCTGAAGCAGTTATTGAGGTAGCATTTGATCAGGAGTGTTACTTTGAAAAAAAAAAAAAAGTGAAGCAACTGTCCACCAGCTAATAGTCATATTCAGACTGGCAGTGTTTTATATTTTTTTTAATCTATATTTTTGAATTTTTATTTTCTGTTCTTTGACAAAACTTCCGACACTATAGAGGTGTCTCTTGTTAATGACAGGTTAGAGAGCAAGAACCAGTGGACAGTGATGACCAAAACTCATGACATTACAGTCAGAAGTGATAATGATAATGACCTCAAATCCTATGGTTTGGACATTAACTGGGACAGTGAGGACATGCAGGTCATATTAGATTGTGCATAAATGATGAAAAGTACAAATGACACCATGTCACACTTACATGCATAAAAATGTGTGACTAAAAAAAGTTTCTAACCAAAGGAAAAAAAAAAAAGGTTATTTTGACATATGCAAAAAAGTTATGACTTGCTTGAAAAAAAATTAATCCCCTCCCCCAAAATTTTAGTTTTGATGAACATTTATTTGACACATCAGTCCTCAATGCCAGTTACTTGACTACTATTATCATAAGATCTTCCTGCTGCAATCAGTATTCTGGGGTGGGGTTTCTTTATGTGTGTGCAATTTCTGTTTCACAAAGACTTTTTTTTAATGTAGATCTATGCGTTAAGCAACAGAGTTCATAACTTAATGCAATATTGATATAGCTGAAAATGCATTGAGATTGAACAATCATTTTTTTCCAGTAAAAATAACATCAGTTGGTGCCATTCAGACAATCAGATTATTAAACCTTTTTTCTTTTGTTGTTAAAAACAGTGCACCTTATTAGGTTGCAGGCAGGAAGATCATATATTCATAATTTTGCGCTCAAAAGTTCTGTATATTGGGGCTAAATGGTAATTGTATTTGTGTTTAAAGGTCCGTTTTTTAGATTGACATTTTTTTTGTCAGCTTGGTAGGATTAACCAAGTGTTTGACAAAAAAAAAAAAAAAAAAAAATTTGAATTGTTTCTGATCAAGCCGTAACGATCCATCAGAGTGGACATTTTGACCTGTAATCAGGGATAAAAGATGATCAGCTAATCTTGGCTTTGCTTAATATTTGAAATGTTGTAACCAGTGTAACTGAATGAGTTGGCTGCTCAGTGCGAGTCAACCAGCCGGATGTAGCTTTCCACTTGATTTTGCAGTGATTATGAAAGTATACATATCAACTTCAGAAAGTTTTTGGATAGTGTTGACAAACAAATTTTGGTGAAGACAAAAGAATTTTCAGTTGTAGTCATCTCTGTGAAATTGGAACAGATGTCCTATATAAGACACAGTATATCACTGTTACAGTGTCTTCAACCTTTTTTTCAACAGCTCGCATTCTCGACAATGTCGGATAAAAGGCAAGTGCCATAGATCTAACTTTTACTTTTAGTTTTGACTCCACCTATCCCCTGTGACTGGAATGGAATACACATGACTTAAAGACCTGCTTTCAACAAATTATTGCTAGTTGAGAGTAAATGTGTAATCTCTTTATTGTTATATATGAGATTTATTTCTACACAATGTGTGATACCATCTCCCTTACAACTACAGCCATATGACGCCATGGATATTTCATGACACAGACAACATGTGTGCAGGTGAACAAGGAATATCTGGAGAGGAGCCTGAAGGAGAGTGAAAACAGTCTGCGAGAACTGGTCGTCAGCAAGCGACAGCAGCGATAGGAGTAGCAGCAATACCAAGTTCTAACATTATCATCATCTGCATTCTTTTATTGGGGATCTTTACTGTTGCTGTGATTTTTTCCCCCCTTCACCCCAAAGAAAAAGAAAAAAATCTAACAAACACTGTGTGGGTAAAGAAGAGAGCAGTTTAGTGTCCTAAGACAATAGATTTGAATATGAATGGTCAAAATAATCAGTGATGAAAGAACACTGACAAATATTGGACCTTTATCCAAAACAAAGCCATCACTAGTATTACATGTTCTTAGAGAAAGTTAGGACTGTTCTTCCCTCTGAAAGTTCAAGTAAAGTCAGTGTAGGGTTGTTTTTTTTTTTTTCACTCTTGTGCTATCTGTTTATTCCTCAGAAGCTCCATCATCAGTTAATAGTTTTCTCTCTCTATCCAAAGATGATTTGGACTTCTCTCAACCTTCATGCATGAATGAATTTTGTGACTGAATAGTGTGACTGTGATTTGACATATATTGAAGTAAAGTGTAATTTCATGAACTGAAAAATTAAGCTTAGAGTTTTTGTGTATGAGCATAAACATGACACCTCAACCAGTCTTCACTCCATCCCACACACACAAAGATAAGAAAAGAAAAACTGTAGTTTATGTACATATATGTCATAACCAATGCCAAAATTCTGTTTTTTTCTCCCTCTTAAATACCCATGTTTTTCATGTATAGTATACAAACTGTGAGGCATTGAGCTGTTTCCTTCACACACAAACGCCTGAGCTGAAATAATAAACTTGTATTCTCAGTGTACTGCCATTCATCAGTTCATGATCCCCAAACGTTTCTCCTCCTTCTCGTTTCACAGAACTTCCAACAATGCCAAGGTCTAAATGAATTAGCAGACACTTAATTAGTTTGATCGTGTTCTGCTTTATTCACATGGAGAAAGGAAAATGTCTTCATTCATGAAGTATCCAGCAGTCACTGATGTTAGTCAGCTCTCACAGTGTTTCAGTTGTCAGCAAGTCTGTAGCACTTAACTCCCTTATCCACGCAGTGTTATCATTATGTCATTATTTTGTCATACTTTAAGAATGTACATTGAAAACACTGGACAAAAGATCAGCACAAGGCTCTACATATAAACAAAATGAAATGATGTAATCTCATCCACCCCCACAGAGTCCTTATGGATATGACTGATCCGACTTAAACAGAAACCTGCAGAAGCTTAGAGGTCCAGGATTTCAACTTTTATGCGATTATTCCCAGAATAAATTGCCACAGGGATTTCATGTCCAAATCAGTCCCTACTTTAACCTTCTCTGTTGTTATGTTATAACTGACCAACTGTCATGATATTCACTTCATCATAGAATCACTGTTTTTTAAGTCATGTACCTCCACAAAAGTTTCGGTCTAGGTCAGTAAAGAATGGCCCCGCATCTGTACCAAAAATTTTTTTTGCCAGTAGCGAAGGAGTAAATAAAATTGTGGGTCTTCAGACCCATGTGAAGAGAATCTCTCCCAACCTGACTGTCTGGAGAGGGGGATCAAGCCCTGGACCTTGGAACACGTCTGATGCCCTTCACACTAGGCCAACCAGGTCGCAAGCAAACAGAATGGTCTGATCAAAGCTTCGTATAAAAAAAAAAATTTGCCATATAATGTGCAAACAGAACTAGTTGTGCGCCTACTTTATTGTTTTAACAGTTGTTTGCATATTTTCCGTTTCTTACAGTTCCCTCAAAAAACAAAACAAAAAAAAAAAAGTGAAAATATACAGAATGATAACTTTTTTTTTTTTTTTTTTAAACAATTTGTACAAAACATATCGCTGTCTCAACATCTGTTGCTGTACCCATTTCCCTCTGGGTGCTGTTTGCACCTATAATACTATGAAAAGTTTATTAAGAAACATTTTATCATGTTCATTTGTGCTGTTGTTGTTCCTAGCCTAACAATGTTTTTCATCCCTCTTGTCAAAGGACTTGGTATATAAACTGGCCTCCCCATCATCACCACCTCACTAATGTTTCACACCATTAAAACAGTTTGGTAACATTTTCCACTTCATAAAGCAAAAGAAAAACTGGAGACTGGGAAGCTTGAGAATGTTCAGTAAGACCCAGAGAGAAAAGTGAGAGAGAGAGAGAATTGAAGTTTTCTTTAATCAAAGATTTCCACACATAAAAATATGTAAACTTCAATCATTCTGTTTAATAACAGCCGAAGGTTATTTCAGGCAGTTTTTTTTTTCCATTAAAAAAAAAAAAAAATATGTAAACTTCAATCATTCTGTTATATAACAGCCAAAGGTTATTTCGGGCAGTTTTTTTTTTTACATTTAAAACAAACCAACATCTTCTTTCAGAGTGGAAACCCCACAATAATGTACAGCATGGCATATTGGTGATCACAATCTGTTTATTTTGACTAAGAATGAATTTACATTCCCACAAACTTACTGATCCTGAAATCTTATAGCTGAAACAATACTTGCTGGCATGGCATGGACACTTCAACACATTTCACTTCACGAAATACAATGAGAATGCTCATTCCCAAAAGGTGGGCTCTGCCTACTAACTATTCATGATCATGTCAGCATTTTCTCCATGGACACACTGTATTCAAAATTTAGGTGCTCTTTATGGCACATCTATGGACATACCAGGATTCTTAACAGATTTTCTTAAAAACATGCATCAGAAAACCTCCAAAATTGAGTTCTGTATCCTTCACCTGTTAGCACCTATTTGTGTCAATGGATAAAGCATTCAGCCCCTGGAGATCCACACCCACCAAAGATGAATTGACCAATGATAAAGATTTTAGGTTGTGTGTAGTCTTATTCATCCGTAGTATGTTACATAAGTCATGTTTACATGTGTGGAGATCACAAGGGTCAAATCAAGCTGGGTTTCAATGCTCGCTCATTCTGTGACGGTAAAAAACGCATCAACCTGCGTAAGAACAAGTCAGCAGCAACAGCAATAATGGTTGTTACGAAAAACATGATCAGAGAGTAAGAAAACCAAGCACAGGGAAAAGATATCCATAAAAAAGTAATCTATAAGCCAAAAAAAAAGTAACTGTATTATATATATATATATAAATAATGAGCAAACACACACACTGCAGAATGTACGAGTAGTGTCCACTCTAAATGTTTAAGAGTTTACATTTTTGTCACCAGAAAACAAGCTGGCAAGTTAGTGATTCTAAAAAAAAGTCATGGCTGTCGAGCACAAAACCAGGTGAGTAAGGCTAAAAGACAGAAGGAACTGAACCAAGACAGCAATAAAAGAGAGAGAGAGAGAGAGAGAGAGAAAGCAAAAAAAGGAAATCAATGAGAGTAACAGAAAAGAAGAAGCTGCTAACACAGAATTTTTAGAGGGGATACAGTTTACATTGAAAGAGCTCCCAGAATCCCCACAAGAACAAACTTGGACACTCTTCATGGATATCCCAAAAAAAGCCTTGGACTGAAACGAGATCTTGACAAGTGCAATGGTCAGATTACATACAGGAAAGCACCACAAGTCAGACTTAAATTGACAAGACCACATGATCACCTGCTCACCACTGTCAAGAAGAGAAAATTGAAATGGCAGAAGAAAAGCTGGCGCCGAGGACATCATCCTGCAGTAGTCATGCAGGTGAAAGAGGTGAGAGGACAACGATGTAGAGCAGACATGCGGCATAAAAAATCCTACAGTATGGTAACGGGCAGTCAAATAATGAAGTGGGTGGTAGACATGCAACAAAAACCATCATGCATAGCCAGTCAGCGGTGAGGTGGGAAGACAGCACTGTGGAGTGAAAGGCCAGAAAAAGCAGCCTGCAGTAAAGAAACAGCAGGCAACTATGAGATGGGAGAAATCGACATGCAGCGAAAACCATCCTGCATTACACAAATGGACAGTCAAACGAGAGGTGGAAGGGCAGTATCATGGAGTGGACAAGCCGGAAAAAACAGCCTGCAGCACAGAAGGAGGCAGGCAAGAGGTGGTCAGGTTGCAACCCTCGCCCTGTGCAGTTCAGAGACAAGCAGGCAAAGAGGAGGGCTGTCCTTCAATTCTAGAGGACCACCAAGAATCACTACCATTGAATAGAGACTGTCTGGAAATCATCAGTGGTACTTCATACCAGAAGTCCAGTGGTATCTCATACCAGATGTTAGTAGTACCTCATACCAGAAGTCAGAAGATAGTTACTAGTTTTAACGCATGATTCATCTGCAATAATGAGATGCTGAATCCAAACACTCTAAGTCACATACATACATCAACATAAACATGAATTAAAACAAAAAGTTTGCCATTTACAAACTGTGCAAATGCACCTTATCTTCCACAAAATTATCACCTGAGAAAGATCAAATACTGTGAAATTCATTTTCAATGTTCTGTTTGATTAGTACATTGCTTTAATCAAGCATTTTCCAATTAGCCCATGAACAACTCTGAGACTGCTAGGCCTGAGCATAAAATGCACACAGTTTATCACACATAATTACATACAAAATGCTAATGAAATGCACAGTTTATCATAATAGTTGCACACCAAACACTTTGAAGCACAACTCAACCATACTGAAATAATGCAAGTTTGCTAAATACTTAAACATCTGAGCAAGTTGTTATAATCACAAAACAACAATTCCTCCCTGCTACAGTGTTTTGAACCTATCATACTTTTCAATTGGATCTTGGATACATGTCCTTAATTTTAAAACATTTTCTGCCACAGATATGCAAAATGGTAATGTATAGCCAGTGAAAACACTTTTTCTCTACCACCTCTTCAGTGTACTGACTGGTGGTAATCCAGACCCCTTATTCTGACTCCCAAACACATGCTTTATCTGCAGTTTCAAGCCAACATGACAGTCACAAATGTGAGGAGATTCTGCAATACTACAGAATCATTTCCAGATATTCTGTGGTGTGTCGTGGTGACTAACATGCTCAGGTTACTGCACATCTATGATCTATGATCTCAATAGTTTAAACACACACACACACACACACATACACACACACACACACACACACACACACCTAAAGCCAGTAAAGTAAGGTCACACACACATTCAAGCAGTTTTAAATTCAGAATCTACAGATTGACTGCAAATTATGAACAACAGCATCTTTTGAGTGTACAGAGAAAGCATATTTAGTTTTTAAAATTGTACAAGTATTCTGAAGAACTATTAACAGAACGTTTTGTTCAGTTGAAACTCGCAAAACATGAAAAATCATTTCAACTATTTCCGATAACAAAGAGATTAAAAGATAAAAAAAAAAAGAAATACGCCACTACCTTTATATTCAAAAAAAAAAAAAAGAATACGCACTTTTTCACTTTCATAACAATTGTATTTTTATCAATACTCTCTCAGTCTTCAGTAATATCTGTGTGTGTGTGTAAAGTGAAGCATAAAAGTAAAGAGAAAACCAGGATGGTTGGTCATCAACGAAATAGTTTTACAACAGGATTATAATCAAGATGACTGGCATGTTCCCAAAGTGCCAGCGAACAAAGATGTCACAGTAACCTGAACCTAACTAAAGCCGAAACAATACACCGCAGTCGCAGACCAGTCACTACTGGGTGTGGCCTGCCTCTGCTACCCATGCCAGAACGGGGCCTAGGAAAATATAATGGTTTGGGTTTCCACCAGACTGCTGCAGTAAGATAACTTTGCATTCTTTCAACACTTGACCCCTGATTATTACCATTTGAATACCCATCTGCCACTGGAAGCCATAAAGAGGAAACAGATTTGTGTAGATTACACGAAGGTCACTCCCTTTACACACTCATATATCTCTCTTATATGGTGAGAAAGCTCCATGGTTCATTCCATGTGAGGTACCATTCAACATAAAACATGTTCTTGTAGAGTGGATTTTCAAGTGTCACTGTCGGATACTTTTCAACAGACTTTGTGAAAACCCTATTCAGAAATGTTCCACCAGATGTGGTGAGTTCCTGAAAGTGATAATTATTTTTCACCTGACTTAAAATGTGGATGAAAGATTTCAACGCAATTTTCCGCTAGTTTTTCCGCTTCCCCAACTACATAAGGAACTGGCACTGACAGGATGACAGACCTAATATGACCCCCAGTCAGCCTGGCAAAAAGATGAACTGAAGCTGATAAGACCCCTCGGACTAACCTTTCAAATTTTCTAGTCAGATTCCATGCTATCTAAGTAGTAAGGCACCCATGCCACTTCATGCCCGCTCCCATCCATAGCCATAGCCTGGCCCATCCCACCACAGCCCTGGAATCCAAAGAGAGCAGTCAATGGCAAGTCATCATGTAACGCACAGGAAACGCTGCGCTGCTGCCGGGTCACTTTGGTGGTGTTCAGTGGTGCCTGTTCTGATCCAGGACACCACTACTAAGCCCCTTACTAATCACAATAACTGCTCAGTCTTGAAGCCAGTACAAGTGAGCTCTCCCTCCAGAGAAACACACCCATGTCCACCCAACAACAGTGCTCATGAACTTGCCATAATACGAATCAGTGATGTCAACAGAGCCAAAACAAGGACACAGTCACGGAGAGGTAATCAAAACTGAGGTCACCATGAGAACAGGGCAAAAAGGATCACAGATAGAGATCTTTTGATGCTGACTGAGGAGGTTGTGGATGATGAAGATGATGCTGTGGATTTCCATTCTGGTTTGAGACTGCAAGACAATTTGCAGTTTACACACTTTAATAACATTCCCGGTGTTATCTGGGCATGAGAGACAAACTTGCAGGCCAGGAGATTTGAGCAACACTCTCAAAGACACATCCAGTAAGTGGATAAAACTCAACTGTGTGGTCCAACTCTTCCAAATTGAACCCACAGCACACTTAGCTTTGGAAAGGAACCAGTGGGGCAGAAATATCCCACAAAGTTAATGGCTTGGATGGGAATTGAACATACGACATCCAAGCCGGGAATCAATGATGCTACCACATTGCACAGCAGCTGGTGAATCTGTTTTGGTGCTGACCTGCCGGGTGATCCAGTGGTTAGAAAAAAATGTATTATAACATTTCATCATGCAGAAAAAATGGAATCAAATTTAACAAAACTTGGTGGAAGCAAGCAATGTGTCCCAAGGACAATCACATCCAATTTTTATGTGCATCTACATGGCCAAACTGTGTGTCCAGGGTATGTTCACATGACTGATAAGTAAATTCTCCACTGAAGAGAGTATAAGCACACTGCAATTAGTGCAGAACTAATGACAACCAACAAAGTAACTCATTTTAAGGAAAATACATGTTCTCTACTTAAATAAACACTGACATTCATATTTTACATGTTCTACCAGTACACAGTACATGGAAAATGACTTTCAACTGCCTGTAAAACCTATTTATTCCTGGCAGAAAAACAATTTTGCTTAAAATTAGTCATGAACTGATATCTATATTAAAAAAAGAAGACCTAAACACACACAAACTCATCAATTATATATATATATATATATATATATACATATATATATATATATAAACTTAAACACACACAACTCATTAAAACAGGTTTTCTTAAAACATGCTGGAACTGCTTTAATAACTTTTCCCATAAATTTTATTTGAAATTTTTTTTTTTTTTTGGAACCACCTCAGTGCAAGGTGTAACTGAGCCAAAACTATGGGTAAATTTTATATTTTCAATTCGAACTGAACATTTGTTAAATGGTTTAAAATGGAGGGGTGGGGAATGATGACTTCAACCGGATAACACTGAGGACTGAACTGCATGCATCTAAAAGTGGGTCGGATGGTTCAAGAGGGCAAGGGGGGCAGGGGGAGAGACTTTATACACATGACATGACAACATCCTATTCTCTCTGCTCCATCCATCAAGGATGAGGTGAAAGTTTCTCTAGCACAGCCATCATGAATACTTTCACCATCGGATGAGATTGAAGCTCTTGAAAGGGACGGTATTCTTATGGTCCCAGGCCAAAACTATTCTCATTGAGCCAGAGTTTGTGTTTCCTAATGATTCATACTGACAGATTTCCAGAAGTTTGATGAAACTGCATCCCCAGTTTTGATTATTAATATATATGTGATGAGACTTCTGTGAAATAATTCAATACAACTTCATACCCTTTTCAGCCCTTTTCAGCCTTTGTACCTAAGTGTTTTTCTGGCTTCAAAGGGCACTAAGTATACTCTCATTTCTACATGATCTACAACACACAAATGGTACACTATTACAGAGCAAACTTTACAGAAAAAAAAAAAAATTTCAGGCGATGACATGGACTGTGCCATAGCATCTGAGGTTAATCTTACTTTAATTGTGATAGTTGCGGACTGATAATCCATGATAACAGGACCCTGTAACCTTCACCATGCTGCTGGTGGCATACCCCAATTCCTACGATGTGAACAAATAACAATGCTCAACAACAAAGAGAGAAATATCTAATGCCCATAAAGTGAACAAGTAAGTTGTCAATACTTTCACACAAACTTCTGTTTTTTCTACTCTTTAACATATGAACTTGGTGCCTCTGCTGCCCACACAAGTCACACAATGTATGCAAGTATCATCATAGGAGTGTGTGTGTGTGTGTGTGTGTGTGTGTGTGTGCGCCTGTGCGTGTGCATGTGCATATTACATTATCTTTGGCAGAGTTATTTCCACGTATCAACGAACCTGTTCATCCAAACATTTGTGCACTGACGTCTACAGGTGCATTTTATGTCGCTTTTGGCTGTCATTCTTTCAAGCAACAATCTTTGGAGTTAACGAAGAACTTAGGACTAGTTTTTAGATGAGCATTATGATGTTGGTAACATGGAATCCAAACTGGACAACCAACATGTCAAATCAGAAAACAAAGCATGTGGGTCTGTTAGTCACACATGTACAACATATCATGGCTATTTGCCTCTGCAGAATACACGGACACCCTTGTCACCAATCATGATAATTAGCAGAATGACTTGATGTGAAAAGCATGCCAAGCAAATTTACTTAGCCTAAACCCACGCGGTCAAAACTCACTGTCAGTGTCAAGTTTTTAGCATGAAAGTGTGAAGGTAAAATAACATCATGGGTGGGAGTGAGAAATGTCTGTAATACTGAAAAGTTTGCGTCCAGGGGGTCCAGGGGCCGCTTAAGGCCCCTAGTGGGGTGCAGGGACAATGCCCTGCTGGGGGGCTTTGGCCCCCATACTGACAAAAACTTGACATTTAAGGACAGTTTACAAAAAAAAAAATAATAATAATATCACCAAAACAGAAATTTGTATAATATAGAACTACTCCCACCCATGTGTATTCATAGGCATGCACTGATCTGTATTTTTAATTTTCTCTATGACAGAACATAAAGTCTCAATGTGCTGCCATACAAATACTATTGCCTCCCTCTTTTAAGATAGAGACAGCATTACACAGTAATATTCCCCTCCAAGTCCAACCACCTCCACCCCACCCCCAAATTACAATAAAAGGTACAGTACATACATATCAAACATTAAGTCGATACCACCTCCTTTCCATTTCACTTCCAGTAACAAAACTCAAATTAGACTGTCACTTCCTTTTAGTGGTTAAGTACATCTGGGAGCAGTATTTTGTCACCATGTGCGTATCACAAGATATATGTGCTTTTTAACAAAATCAATTCTTGAGACAAGCAATTTTGCTTCAAACACATCGGTATCACGCTAAAGTCAGTTTTTTGTTTGTTTGTTGTTGTTGTTTTAAAATAAGATTACTTCACCCAAACAGGTTTCAATTCTAGCCATTCTCTGTTAAGACATCAAAAATGTTCAGTCTTTTACCAGAAGCAGAGAATGACGTTTCCATTTCTCGGCCACTGTTTGCAGAGTCACTCTTCTTGCTTGTATCTGGAACTGTTTGATTTTCACATGTATCATAAGAACGGTTCCCATCCTGTGCATTAGTGATTGACTGCCTCTTTGATCCTTGAACAGTGCAACCCTGACTTGTTCCCAGTTTATTACGAATGAAGTTTTCACCAAGTACCAACTTTTCCCTCAGAGTCTGCATGTATCGTTGCACACCATTGCTGGTTTGATTTTCATGAACGTTTGAGAACTGCTCACTAGGCCTACAAGATAAATACTTGTTTTCTGGTGAAGCATCATTTTCATGACCTGATGTTGGTTTCAGTTTGCCAATGTCAGGGGTATACTGAGCTTCACTGTCCTTGCACAAATCTAATTCTTGCTGCGTGTGAGTCATGCTTGGGCCTATTGTCAAACACTCTGCCAGATATTCAAAAGGTCCATGAGTTACACTGGCCTTGTTTTTAGCTGGAGCACTGTGGCCCTTTGTCTGATTCTGTGTGATACATGGTGGTTTCTCTTGTCCATCAAACTTTGGAACACAGGGGCTCGTCATTGTGTCCAACGAGTTCAACGTGGCTGAACTTTGTTGGCTATTAAGCAGAAGTTCTGTTAACTGTTTCCTAAGTTCAGTTTCTGCCTGATTATCACCTAAGTAGGCATCCTTGCTCACAATTGGTGAGCTGTTTATGTTCCCCATGACCTTACTGCAGCCAGCTTGTTGATGCCCACAGATGCTATGGGCATCTGAAGCCACTTCAATTCTGGTAAAGTCTATTCTTTCTTCCCTTGGCCCTGGCATATTAGGTGTGAAGTCCATAGTGCAGGAGGAATGACTGACATTTTGTTGTGGTGGCATGCTGCTGATAACACATAGTTTCATACTGTTTTTGTCCCCATCTTCTTTTCTTCTCAACTTGGAAAGATGAAACACTGTCCAATGACAGGAGATCAAATATATTTGATCTTTCATCCTCTTTCTTCCCAGGTTTGTCACCATCACGGGTGCTTTCTCCTCCCTGTTCTGAGCTGTTTGTAAGAATCTGTTGTTCTACCAATGGTACATTTTCTTGCAGTCTCTCTGTTGAATAATTCTGCAAATGTGTCCCTGTGAGTTCAGGTTCTTCTTTTCCTCTGGATTTATCATGATGTTTCAGTGACAGTTTATGCCGGAGTTTTGTCATGTAACTTTTAACACAGTGATGGTGGCGATGGTCACTGACCTTCCTCTCTGTTTCACATGGCCTACAATTGGAACGATCTTGCTGCTTCACGACAGCTATTCCCTTTGATTCTTCAGCTTGGTTCACATGTGTGGTTGTGTTCATCATTCTACACAAATCTGTACCTTTGTTCACATTTTCACCAACGTCTGAATTTTCACACTTTAATCCCAATCCTGTCTAATTTTTTGTTTTGTTTGTTTTGGGGAATCACAAATCTTATTTGCATTTCCTGCTGCTCCACAGCAGTGTCTCTGTCACCCAGGTTAGATAAATCAAACAGAGCAGTAAGATCAGAAGCTACCTTTTTGTTACCAGTCAATTTCCTTCTGTGAATCTCCTCTGCACCTTCACATTCACCTACAGGTGTGCATACAGAACTACTGGGGGGAGTGCTAGTTGAGAAATCAGTCTCACTTATCATCCTTTCATTCTGCTTCTCAGCAGTGCACTTTTGCGGTCCACTGGTCCTGCTACTTCCTGAAGGCCATGTGTTACAGAACACTGATGTGTCAACAGGTGCGTTCACGTTCTTTGTATCTTCTTGGTTCTGGTGCAGTTCTGCACATTGCTTCCTAATATACAGTCCAACTGGCATGTAATCACTCATGTCATTTGCTGGCCTTAGGCTCTGTGTACTACTGTTCTCCACCCATTCTTCATTATTCCTCCAGTGCTCTGGGCCAGGCTGTTCACCACTAACTTCATCTTTATCTGAGATGGGTGATTCTTCAGCAGCAAACCTTGCTTTGTCACATATTCCTTTCTGTTTAGTAGCAGATAATGAAAACTTTGCATTGTGCTCTGTTGACTTTTCATGACTTTTTGAATGTGAATATTCAGCCATGTCAGAATTCTTGTCTGATGACAGCATGTCAAATATATTAAGTCTTTGCCCACACTTGGCTTCCGTCAACCTACTAGAACCTGTGGAACACCTGTCCATGCCTCTATAGCCAGTAACCACACTCCCGGGAAGATTTTGACCAGGATTTAATTCTTTAGTATTTTGTGCCCCTTTGTTTTCATCAAAAACAGTAAATAGTGACAGACTATCTTTTCTTGCAGAGTCCATGGCTTCTGTCAATTTACCTTTCAGTCCATTTAAGCATCTCTGCAGATATTTACTGGGAGCTGTTTCATGGACTTCTGACATGTCTGTGTGATTACGACCTATATCATATTGATCTCCAAGACCTTCATCCTGATTGGCACCATCAGTGTCACTAAAAGCCCTATTTTTTCCGTTGTTCTCTTCATAGTTTGACTGTGGTTTTGATGGTAGATTCAATGCAGCAGCAGGAGTGTGTTTTTTCTCATCCACAACCAGCCCTTTCACTGGGTCATCATGACTGTTGCTGCTTTCAGGTTTTGGAGAATCACAGTTTTTAGTCTCTCCATGGGTAATGATCATTCCATCTGCAGAATGTTTTTCATGGATGTCCATAACTGCACTGTCTATACTTCTGTGTGGATGCCCCGAACTACAGGTGGATTACAGCACATACCAAAATCAGTCTCCATCAAATCCACAGTTCTTCCACTTTCAGGTTGTTCATGTTCCCCTGCAACATCAAAGGCTGGTTCTGCAGAGGGCTTTACAGACAATGACTCATTTGAATCATTCACTCCTTTTGACAAACACTTATGAAGTTTCAAATCGTCTTCATTTTTGCAAGCTATTCCACACACTGGACAATTGGAGTCATTTTCTGATGATATGATATCAAAAATACTTGGCCTTGACTCAAATTTGGTTCCCGTTGATCCATCAACACCTGCGCACTTTTTATCTCCTTTGCCAATAGCTCTCTCCTTGAGATCCGACATTTTTTGCGCATTCTGCACATTACACACAGTTGAACTTTCACTGGTTTGAGCTGTGTTGCTCTTTTTAAACAGTTTTTGGTCATCTTTGATAGCAAGCCTACTTTTCAAAGCTTTAACACACTTCAGCATATAATTGTTCGCCAGATTTTCGTGGCCCATAGATTCAAATACATTGCTACCAGCTTCATTTAGGTGCAAATCTGCTGTAACTCGGCAGTTTTTTTTTTGATTTTCAGGGACTGAAAAACACCTTTTTGAATGTCTTCAGCTTCTTCTATCAAAGACTGATGCTGATCTTTCTCTTCCACTTTTGACACTTCTTTTCTCAGAGTCCCAACATGACCATCTGACATAGACTTGTGCGACTCTTCTGACTGACTCACTTGAATACCAGTCTGGTTTTCATGTATGTCTGTCTTCTGGTTCTGTGCACAGTTTGAATTGCTTTTAGAGCAGGTTTCACTGTGGAAGTCAATTTCTTTGTTCACACTTTTGCCCAGAACCTCACATTCTTTGTCAACTGACCTGCAGTTTGACTGGCATGACTGTCACAAATGTCTTGACAGGATGATACAATTGTTCTTTCATCTTTCTGATGTTCAGTATTATCATTATGATTAGTGGAAGTCTCAGTGTTGCTAGTCTCATTCTTATGATTAATGGAAGTCTGAGTACTGCTAGTCTGATTCTTTTGGTTGCTTCCATTATCTGTTTGTTGCACGTGTGGTATCTCCAATTCTTCTGACATGTGATCAGTGTGAAGGTTTCTGCTGAAAGTCGCCTCAGACAGACTCTGTGAGTCCTCTCTTGGAGCCTGCAGAACCTCAGGAGACTGGTCTCCTAAGGAGACTGACACATGACTTGCATTTTGCACTGAGATGTCACACTTATGCTGAGAATCAGAACTGGATGCAGCTTCACACATGTCCAATATTTCATCATTTGCTGCTGGATCTTTATTTTGGTTCTCCATAACTGCAGTTATGTCTTCTTCTGTACTTCTCTCTGGCCCCTTTTCTTGTGCAACATGTTCATCTTGATCTTCACCAACTTCCATAATCTGAGATTTCTGTGTATCCTCTGCGTCTTCTTTTTCCTTGTAAGATTTCTGAGTATCACTGATCAGTTCAGTAGGATTATCCGATTCTGACGTCTCTCCATATGTGTTTTTTCTACAATTGCAGATTCATGCAAACGCCTTCCGTCAGATGTCACTGCATTTAGGGTTTCCCTCTCTATACTGAAATCATGTTCTTTTTCATCTGAACTTTCCCCTGCATGCTGAAACCCACCTTCCACAGCATCCTCAGTCACCTTTTCACCATCTTCAACTGAATCAAAGTATCCATAGAACTAGTTCTCTCAGCATTGCTATGAACAGTGTTTTCACACCTCATTGTTTTCTGTATACTTTCTACAGCATATTCTGAAGTCCATGCACTTGCATACAGGTCCTCAAAAGCACCAAAGGAAAGCTCATCTTGACTTTCCAAATTCTGAAGAGTCAAACTGCTTTCAACAACACTGCTTCTGATATCCATTTTCTCTGCCTTACTGTTTACATTCAACGGATCAGCCATGTCAGGTTTGTTCCCAACAGACAACCCACTTTTTTTAGTCTCAACTAGTTTATCTTCCTTTTCCTCATGATTTATATATTCATGCTCTGACCAACATGATGATCATGGCTGGACTGCCTGTGCATACGAATGCTGCTTGATGGCTGACCAGATTCAGCGATATCATTTGTTCGATAAGCACCGGACAGTATAGTCTCTTTGCAAGAAACATCTGCCGCTTGTGAGAACAATGCTGGACAAGCTGTTTTCTCTTCTTCCGTATCGTCACAACTTTCTACCTTGAAGTCTTCCTCTCCATCAGTGTCATGGCATGACACACATCGCTGCTTCTCTCAGTGTCACCACTGCTCAAGTATGGCTGAGATGTACTGTGCTCCGGCTCAACATCAGCAGAGTCCTTGTCCACATCAAAGTGTTTCTGCATGTGTTTTGTCCACTCACGGGCAATGTAAAATCCAGCATTGCATGCAGCACACCTGTAACGATAAGCTGGACCTTTCATGTGACATACTTGCTTAAATTTCTGGCAAGACTTCAGATTTTTTTTTTTTTCCAGCATTTTGTGGCATTCCTGTGACAACATTTGTGAGACAGAATGGCCTTTGCCGAGTCAAAGTCTTTATTGCACCCTCTACACAAAAAAGGCATGTGTTCTGGATGTACTCGACTCATGTGCAAATCTACATTCGCATTTCTTGTTATATTTCCTTCCAACACAACCTACACTGAAAAAAGTTTGATTTTCCATTATGCCTGTTGGCCTGATGCAACTTGTATGACTTTTCAACTGTGAAACACTCTCTGCAAATTTTGCACAAATATAACTGAGCTTTCCTTGCCTCATGTATCCTTTTCACAGAGTTTGTGCTTGTCGTATTATAAGACAAATCCTTCTTACTCAAGCGGTGAGAGATTACCATATGCCTAATCACATTTTTCCGCCAGGCAAATGTCTTCTCACACAGAACACACTTGTGAGTCAAGGGTTGACCTTTCTTGCTTGTTTCCCCATTGTGGGTCTGCTTGGCATGACAGAGCTTAGTGTGAGCTAAGAATGTTTTCCCAGATTGCCTGCTGAAGTCTTTGCCACATTTCCTGCACTTCTGTGCACCTGATTTCTGTTTACTGATATCTTTTATAGCGCAAGCAGTTGTCTTCCTGTGGTTGAGACGAACATGTCGGAAAACACTTGAGCGAAAAATGAAGCGTTTATCACAATATGGGCAGCCATGAACACAATCACTTTTCCCTGACAGTGAGAGTTTGGGGACGGATACCCCACGATGACAAAGACTGTAGTGACTCTTCAGCCCTTTGACTGAATGCATTAGCTTGTGACATACTTTGCATTTCAGAGAACTGGATTTGGATGCAGCACTGTGGTTCTTACTGTGTGTGAATGACTCAGCTTGTCCCGCTGAGGAACAGAAACTTCCTTGATGCTAGCTGGTGAAAGCTTAGGTGTACAAACATTAGTCTGAGATTTCAATTTACACTGCAACTTCTCTCTTCTCTCCCAGAACTGACAGATTCTTCCTTTTCTTCAGATTCTGCACACAGAAGTGAAGGAGAAGAAACATCTGACTTCGAAGGAGCTCTATTTGTCATGACACCATTAGCATGCTTTAACACTGACAAACCCCTCTGATGGTGCCGTCTTTTGTGAGATAATAACCCTTGCACAGTTTGGAACCGTCTAGAGCACATCATACAATACAAACGCTTTGGTACTGTTTGTTTGGTCTGTTGAATGTGCGCAGTTCTCATGTGCTTTGCAAACTGGCTTTTCTCCAGAAACTTTTTCCCACACACTTCACAAGGGCCATGACTGTTTTTGAAGTGCTGCTTCATTTCCTGTGAACAGTCGTATTTCCTATTGCACACTGTGCATCTCACTACTGTCCCATCCTTATGTAGTTTCATGTGAGTCTCAAAGTGCACAAGATCCTCAAATCTTCTATTGCAATACTTGCACCTGAACCGCATCTTGCCTCCATGCAAAATCTCAAAATGGTCAAACAGATCCGCTTTCTGCTGATATGCTTTTCTACAAAATCCACACGCAAAACTGATACGAATGATACGGAACGTGCCTCAACAGTTCTGAGTGATACTGAAAACTTCTATGACATACATTACATCTGTAACCATTTCTTGTTTCCACATGCTCTTTTTTGGGTGACACAGATTTATTGTCTCCAATCACTTGTTGGCTGACTGACATCGTGGCAGGGGGAACAGAAGCTGTTTCACCCACTTCATTTTCACCTTTGGTTTCACTCTTTTTACCGATATCATCTGGAGCAACAGAATAAGGTTCCTCTTCATGCTTACTTGGCGGGCTCGACTGTGGCAGTTCTTTCAAAGGTTTGGAGGCAGACAACTGTCGAAAATACTGCCGAAATGATGATGGACATACCAGGGCTGTGTGGAAAGCTTTCAAGCAGGTCTTGCAACTGAATGGTTGTGACGCTGTTTCCAGTGACACCAGGGGCACAGTTGCCTGGAAAAGAAAAACAAAAAAATCCACACTTTTACTTTACACCACAATCACCAAATATGCAATATGCATACCAGTATAAGAAATCATTCTTGCCCCTTAGTAATATTCAAATGATAGTAATAGAGTATGGTTGCAAACTGCAAGTGGTTACCAAATCAAACCTCTACATTTTTAGTAATTTTACTGGATTCTTTTTTCTATCTTTTCATAACAATTTTGATAATTCTAAAAAAAAAAATCAAATGACAATTAGCATGAAGACAATAATGACGTGGTTAGGACAATCATGACAATGATGCTACGGCGAGGATAAGGATGACACAATGACACTATGGAGATCATGATGATGAAAATGGTACTATGGAGAAGATCAGGATGATGACAATGATGCTGTACTGAGAATCTGGATGAATAACGACAAGGATGCTACTGAGAAGACTCAGATGACGACAATGATGGCAACTGATAGGATCTGGACAATGCTGACAATGTGCTATGGAGAGGATGGAGATGATGACAATGGCTATGGAGAAGATCAGAATGAGGAGGATGGTCTTATGGTGAGGATCTGAATGATGACATAGTACAATGACAGTATTAAGATTATTTTTTTTATGTTGATGATAATGATGGCTATGGATACAATTAGGATGATGACTCTGATTTCATAAGACAGGAAACAGATGACAATGATGGTTCAGGATGATGACAAAGATGTTATGAACAGGAACTGGATGATGAAAATGATGCTGAAGTTGGGAATCAGACTCAGCTATGCTACATCTAGATAGGCACATGACAGAAATGAAAATCTCAGGAAATGTAATGATCTAAAGAGGGCTTAACGCTGCTCTCCACAGAATCAATCAGTAAGATCAGAGAAAAGACAAAAAGCAGAAACATGCTATAATCTTTCCACCAAAACCATGTGTTACTTCACACATTTCAAAGCTCTTCACAATAACTAAGTACTACTACTGGCACTAACTTCAGGCCAGTGACATGTAAAAATCTGCCATATGCTGTTTTGTTGCCAGATAGAACTAAAAATAACTGGAAACACTGAGAGAGATCAGGATGATGATAAGTGTGCTATGGGGAGGATCAGGATGATGACAAGTGTGTACATAAATGTACATGAAGAGGATTGGGATTCTGTTAAGAGTGCTATGGAGAGGATCAGGGTGGTAAGTGTGCTATGGAGAGGATCAGGATGATAAGTGTGCTATGGAGAGGATCAGGATGATGATAAGTGTGCTATGGGATCAGGACGATGACAAGTGTGCTATGGACTATGGAGAGGATAAGGGTGATAAGTGTGCTATGGAGAGGATCAGGATGATAAGTGTGCTATGGAGAGGATCAGGATGATGATAAGTGCGCTATGGAGAGGATCATGGTGATAAGTGTGCTATGGAGAGGATCAGAATGATAAGTGTACTATGGAGAGAGGATCAGGATGATGATAAGTGTGCTATGGAGAGGATCAGGATGATGATAAGTGTGCTATGGAGTGGATCAGGATGATAAGTGTGCTATGGAGGGGATCAGGATGACAAGTGTGCTATGAAGAGGATCAGGATGATGATAAGTGTACTGTGGAGTAGATCAGGATGATAAGTGTGCTATGGAGAGGATCAGGATGATAAGTGTGCTATGGAGAGGATCAGGATGATAAGTGTGCTATGGAGAGGATCAGGATGATGATAAGTGTGCTATGGAGGGGATCAGGATGATGATAAGTGTGCTATGGAGAGGATCAGCATGATGATAAGTGTGCTATGAAGAGGATCAGGATGATAAGTGTGCTATGGAGTGGATCAGGATGATGATAAGTGTGCTACGGAGAGGATCAGGATGACAAGTGTGCTATGGAGAGGATCAGGATGATAAGTGTGCTATGGAGAGGATCAGGATGATGATAAGTGTGCTATGGAGGGGATCAGGATGATGATAAGTGTGCTATGGAGAGGATCAGGATGATAAGTGTGCAATGAAGAGGATCAGGATGATGATAAGTGTGCTATGGAGGGGATCAGGATGACAAGTGTGCAATGAAGAGGATCAGGATGATGATAAGTGTGCTATGGAGAGGATCAGGATGATGATAAGTGTGCTATGGAGAGGATCAGGATGATGATAAGTGTACTATGAAGAGGATCAGGATGATTAGTGTGCTATGAAGAGGATCAGGATGATGATAAGTGTACAATGAAGAGGATCAGGATGATGATAAGTGTGCTATGGAGGGGATCAGGATGATAAAGTGTGCTATGAAGAGGATCAGGATGATGATAAATGTACTATGAAGAGGATCAGGATGATGATAAGTGTACTTTGGAGAGGATCAGGATGATGATAAGTGTACTGTAGAGTGGATCAGGATGATGATAAGTGTGCTATGGAGGGGATCAGGATGATGATAAGTGTGCTATGGAGAGGATCAGGATGATGGTAAGTGTGCTATGGAGGAGAATCAGGATGATGATAAGTGTGTTATGGAGAGGATCAGGATGATAAGTGTGCTATGGAGAGGATCAGGATGATAAGTGCGCTATGAGAGAGGATCAGGACGATGGTAAGTGTGCTATGGCGAGGATCAGGATGATAAGTGCGCTATGGAGAGGATCAGGATGATAAGCGCGCTATGGAGAGGATCAGGACGATGATAAGTGTGCTATGGACAATATCAGGATAATGAGTGTGCTATGGAGAGGATCAGGATGATAAGTGTGCTATGGAGAGGATCAGGATGATAAGTGTGCTATGGTGAGGATCAGGATGATGATAAGTGTGCTATGGGGAGGATCAAGATGATGACAAGTGTGTACATAAATGTACATAAAGAGTATTGGGAAGAGGATGTGGAATTCTGTTAAGTGTACTGTGGAGTGGATCAGGATGATAAGTGTGTGCTATGGAGAGATCAGATGATCAGGATGATATGGAGTGTGGATGATATATGGCTATGAGGGAGGATCAGGATGATGATAAGTGTGCTATGGGAGAGGATCAGGATGATGATAAGTGTGCTATGGAGGGATCAGGATGATGATAAGTGTGCTATAGAGAGGATCAGGATGATGGTACATGTGCTATGGAGAGGATCAGGATGATGATAGTGTGCTACGGAGAGGATCAGCATGATGATAAGTGTGCTATGGAGAGAGGATCAGAGATAAGTGTGCTATGGAGAGGATCAGGATGATGGTAAGAGTGCTATGGAGAGGATCAGGATGATGATAAGTGTGCTATGAGAGGATCAGGATGATGATAAGTGTCATATGGAGAGGATCAGTGTTATAAGTGTGCTATGGACAGGATCAGGATGATGATAAACATGCTATGGAGAGGATCAGGATGATGATAAGCATGCTATGGAGAGGATCAGGATGATAAGTGTGCTGTGGAGAGGATCAGGATGATGATAAAAACGTGCTATGGAGAGGATCAGGATGATGATAAGTGTGCTATGGAGAGGATCAGGATAATGATAAACGTGCTATGGAGAGGAGGATCAGGATGATAATACGTGTGCTATGGAGAGGATCAGGATGATGATAAGTGTGCTATGGAGAGGATCAGGGTGATAAGAGTGTGCTATGGAGAGGATCAGGATGATGATAAAACGTGCTATGGAGAGGATCAGGATGATGATAAAAACGTGCTATGAAGAGGATCAGGATGATATGTGCCATGGAGAGGATCAGGATGATGATAAGTGTGCTATGGAGAGGATCAGGATGATAAGTGTGCTATGGAGAGAATCAGGATGATGATAAGTGTGCTATGGAGAGGATGGAGAGGATCAGGATGATGATAAGTGTGCTATGGAGAGGATCAGGATGATAAGTGTGCTATGGAGATGATCAGGATGATAAGTGTGCTATGAGAGAGGATCAGGATGATGATAAGTGTGCTATAGAGAGGATCAGGATGATGATAAGTGATGCTATGGAGAGGATCAGCATGATGATAAGTGTGCTATGGAGAGGATCAGGATGATATAAGTGTGTTATGGAGAGGATCAGGATGATGATGAGTGTGCTATGGAGATGATCAGGATGATAAGTGTGCTATGGAGAGGATCAGGATAATGACAAGTGTGCTATGGAGAGGATCAGGATAATGACAAGTGTGCTGAGAATGTGAACAGCATAGGGATGATAAGTGTGCTATGGAGCAATGGAGAGGATCTGCATGATTGATAAAGAGCACGCTATGCAGAAAATCAAGATGATGACAAGCATGTAATGAAGAGGACCTGGATGATGATGATCATGCTACAAAAGGAACATGTGCGCTATGTGAACGCTGATGGTGCTATGGAGGATCAGGATGATGATAAGCGTGCTATGGAGAGGATCAGGATGATGATAAGTGTGCAATGGAGAGGATCAGATGATGATGACAAGTGCACTATGGAGAGGATCAGGATGATGATAAGTGTGCTATGGAGAGGATCAGGATGATGATAAGTGTGCTATAGGAGAGGATCAGGATGATGATAAGTGTGTGCTATGGAGAGGATCAGGGCGATGACAAGTGTGATATGGAGAGGATGAGGATGACAAGTGTGTGCTACAGGACAGGATCAAGATGAAAAGTGTGCTATGGAGAGGATCAGGATGATGACAAGTGTGCTATGGACAGGATCAAGATGATGACAAGTGTGCTATGGACGGGATCAGGATGACAAGCGTGCTATGGAGAGGATCAGGATGATGACAAGTGTGCTATGGAGAGGATCAGGATGATGATAAAGTGTGCTATGGAGAGGATCAGGACGAAGACAAGTGTGCTATGGAGAGGATCAGGATGACAAGTGTGCTATGGAGAGGATCAGGATGATGACAAGTGTGCTATGGAGAGGATCAGGATGATGACAAGTGTGCTATGGAGAGGATCAGGATGATGACAAGTGTGCTATGGAAAGGATCAGGAGATGACAAGTGTGCTATGGAGTGGATCAGGATGATAACAAGTGTGCTATGGAGAGGATCAGATGATGACAAGTGTGCTATGGAGAGGATCAGGATGATGACAAGTGTGCTATGGAGAGGATCCCAGATGACAAGTGTGCAATGGAGAGGATCAGGATGATGACAAGTGTGCAATGGAGAGGATCAGGATGACAAGTGTGCTATGGAGAGGATCAGGATGATGACAAGTGTGCTATGGAGAGGATCAGGATGATGTGCATGGATGATGACAAGTGTGCTATGGAGAGGATCAGGATGATGACAAGTGTGCTATGGAGAGGATCAGGATGATGACAAGTGTGCTATGGAGAGGATCAGGATGATGATAAGTGTGCTATGGAGAGGATCAGGATGATGACAAGTGTGCTATGGAGAGGATCAGGATGACAAGTGTGCTATGGAGAGATCAGGATGACAAGTGTGCTATGGAGAGAATCAGGATGATGAAGTGTGCTATGGAGAGGATCAGGATGATGAAAGTGTGCAATGGAGAGGATCAGGATGACAAGTGTGCAATGGAGAGGATCAGGATGAAAAGTGTGCAATGGAGAGGATCAGGATGACAAGTGTGCTATGGAGAGAATCAGGAGATGATAAGTCTGCTATGGAGAGGATCAGGATGATGATAAGTGCATGGAGAGGATCAGGATGATGACAAGTGCACTATGGGGAGGATCAGGATGATGATAAGTGTGCTATGGAGAGGATCAGTGTGCTATGGAGAGGATCAGATGAAGTGTGCTATGGAGAGGATCAGGATGATGATAAGTGTGCTATGGAGAGGATCAGGATGATGATAAGTGTGCTATGGAGGGGATGTGATATGGAGAGGATGATGATAAGTGTGCTATGGAGAGGATCAGGGCGATGACAAGTGTGCTATGGAGAGGATCAGGATGATGACAAGTGTGCTATGGACAGGATCAAGATGACAAGTGTGCTATGGAGAGGATCAGGATGATGACAAGTGTGCTATGGAGAGGATCAGGATGATGACAAGGTGCTATGGGTGAGGATCAGATGACAAGTGTGCTATGGACGGGATCAGGATGACAAGTGTGCTATGGAGAAGATCAGGATGATGACAAGTGTGCTATGGAGAGGATCAGGATGATGATAAGTGTGCTATGGAGAGGATCAGGACGATGGCAAGTGTGCTATGGTGAGGATCAGGATGACAAATGTGCTATGGAGAGGATCAGGATGATGACAAGTGTGCTATGGAGAAGATCAGGATGATGACAAGTGTGCAATGGAGAGGATCAGGATGATGACAAGTGTGCTATGGAAAGGATCAAGATGACAGTGTGCTATGGGACAGGATCAGGATAACAAGTGTGTGCTATGGAGAGGATCAGGATGATGACAAGTGTGCTATGGAGAGGATCAGGATGATGACAGGTGTGCTATGGAGAGGATCAGGATGATGACAGGTGTGCTATGGAGAGGATCAGGATGATGACAGGTGTGCTATGGAGAGGATCAGGATGATGACAGCTGTGCTATGGCTAGAGGATCAGGATGATGACAGGTGTGCTATGGAGAGGATCAGGATGATGACAGGTGTGCTATGGAGAGGATCAGGATGATGACAGCTGTGCTATGGAGAGGATCAGGATGATGACAGGTGTGCTATGGAGATGGAGAGGATCAGGATGACAACAGCTGTGTTATGGAGTCCGAGAGGATCAGGATGATGACAGGTGTGCTATGGAGTCTGAGAGGATCAGGATTATGACAGGTGTGCTATGGAGTCTGAGACTAGTGAGAGGATCAGGATGATGACAGCTGTGCTATGGAGTCCGAGAGGATCAGGATGATGACAGCTGTGCTATGGAGTCCGAGAGGATCAGGTTTATGACAGGTGTGCTATGGAGAAAATCAGGATGATGACAAGTGTGCTCCACAGATGCTCTGCCATTTTCCTCCTTTTCCTCCACATATTTTTTTTCCCACTGAAACTGTTTAAAAAATTTCTCATTTTAACTTAAGGTTTTCTTGAAATTAATTAATAGCACAGAATGGGAACTCTCAGAAACCATTTGTGATTGGCCAGGAATGGCTCACTGGGAAAATCCCTTGTTGATAGGAGCTTGGACGTTTGGATGAAAGTATCCAGCCAAGCCAGCACAACTCTGAAATGTAAAAGAGCTTCACTGTTGACAGATAGGGGTGCCCAGAACTTCACAAATGGCTGCACACCAAGGTCAGAAAAATATCCTCACCATACGTCCTGGCCACGCCGGCTGGACAAGACAATGGCTGCATTGTCCCCTCTCTGGCCAGGACTTTGCAACTGATTAAGAGGCTAGACAGGACCTGGGCCGTGGAAACCTCCAGGGTGGAAGGACATGCAAGACAGTCTCAATCCCCTACTATCTTGAAGGAGAGGAACACCAGTGCTGGGAGAGATGCCTGGCTGGGGAACCAGGAGGCAATCAAAGGGATAAACAATGGCCTCACAGCAGGCTGTATAGTCCTTGACATTTGAACCATCTGGGCTTCCACTGGCTGTCCTAGGTGGTGTCTGGCATTGAAGCTCCCAAAGCAATCACAACATCCTTCCTGAGAGATGGGACTGATGTTATTCCTCTGGCTGATACCCCTGGTTACGAAACATTGTTGGCACAATGGCAGTAACTGGGGTCTCCATGCACAATGGTCCTTTCTGAATAAGGAGTGGAAAAGAGGATTAGACTTTTAGAGGACCAAGACAGTGGGCAGTAAGAAACCTAAACAGTTTTTGTAAGTAACCTCAACACGGTATTGCACTTTTCCAGCATTGCAAGTACCAAAGTATGGTTTTAGTCTTCAGCAGCTTAATTTCCCGTGAAAATAAAGTCATGGGACCTGGTAATTGGGAAGGATCCTTTTGGTCAGGTGAACATGTGAAAATGGCATCCGAGGACAGCCCCTATGAAGAATCAGTATGTGGCTGCAGCACAGGGGAGTCATCAAGTTGCAAGTCTGTGGAAAGGGGAGGCAACCAGGAGTCTATGGCAGCTCTATGATAGTACCCAGGGGTGTGTACGACCATGGCTGTTGGGACCCCAAGGCGCACCTAAGTCAGCAAGAGCCTGGAGCTACATAGGGGTATGCCTATGGAGGTACTTGGGAGGCCTGGGAGATGGTCTCCAGGTCCCTAAAATGAACAAGCATGTCTGACCTGCTATGGGGATGTTGCTGTAAGGGCTGATGTGTACTGTCAGGCTAATAAAACCACTGAATTACAGGGGTCCAAGTAGAAAAAAAACCTTATCCTACCGGTAAGTGCTCCCCTCCAAGACATAGGATACTGGACGTTAACCACGAGCGGTATAGTTTTATTAAGGAGACAGCCCATAACATCCCTGGGAAAAAAGACGGATACTCAATCAGGGTCACCTGGTGGTCAGGCCACTGAAAGCAAGTCAAGTTTGACTTCTCAGTTGACCACAACAGTGATAACATCAAGGAGTAGTTCTTAGTGTACAGCTCTGAGCGACAGGCAGTAACGCCAACAGATTCCAAATCATCGCTGGTCACTGAGTCATGGCGAGGCATGTCAGTATCGTCATGCATTAATGGCCAACACATCATCATAGTACAGTAGAAAGGATAGGGGGTGGAATGCACAGTACCAGTGTGTCCACCATCATCCTGGTACACCTTCCACGAAGACGAAGAAATGAAGAGAATGATTGAGGGTGGGAACTCCCTGACCAAAAGAGGAGCACATCACATCTGCCAATTTTTCAAATGACAGCTTCTTACATGTGTCCTGGTGGATCGAGAGGTCCAAACCACGAGTCCCTCTACTTTCCTCCCGTTCAGCACTTCGACCAAGGACTGGCTAAAGAACACTGGCAAAAGCCTGAGGTCACACCAATACTTGTCCACCTTGTACAATAGCAATTCTCATCTCTTTACTGCTTTGGCCAGGTTTGGGATCCAGACTCAGGGGCTGAAAGGGGGCAGGGTGGATCAAAACGGCATTTAAACCAATTGGGAGAGCTCTACACACAAAAACAATGGGAAAGAGGAAACATCTACCAGTTGATAAAAGACACACACATGCAAAAACAGAAAATTAAAATTTACTGATTGGTCTGTAATTTCACAAGTACTACGCAAACTGGACTAATGTAAGCCACAATCAGAGCTTTCAGGCCTCAAAAGACAGTGTGTGGCACTTTGACATTTTATGTGCAGTATTCCAAATCTAAGCTAAGTACTTGTAAGTGATGTAAGTGATTACTCTTATGCGATGTGACAAGTCAGACTATACTTTCAGTCTCACTTGACAAGATGGTGGACTAAGATGAGAGTAATCTTGCTAATGTGGTTTTGACCTGACCTGCAAAAAATGGCAAACAACAAAACCAACTTAGATAGAAAGGAAAAATCACATTTGTCTTAAGCTATAAATTTATCTTAATTCTGCTTGTTCTTTTTCTCCTTACTCCTTTTTTCCTAGCTCAGTCATCTTCTGGCTTAATACGTCTACAATTCAAAGATAGATCTACGTTGACTTAGTTCTGTTTAAATATACAGCCAAGTTGGTGATGCTCTTGTTTTTTGTTGTTTAGTTTTGTTTTTGTCTTTTTGTGTAGGGTAGCAGCTAAGCATTGTCAACGAAATCACAGCATACATTTTCCAAAAACACCAGACAGACCTGCACAAATGAAAAAAAACAACACATTACGGTTTGAGAAAGGAATAGCCACACACAAACCATTAACCCAAGTGGTGTGACTAACAAGTCATTTGACCATAGAGCAATGAAGAATTGGAAGCAATACTGTGTGCTACCTGTTGGAGACTTAAGACCATGACTGAGATGGGCGTTTATATATTACTCCACTCTCATTTATAAAAACTTGGCCAATCAGACCTGAACAACTGCTGTGTGAAGCTTACATTACAGAGTGTACATGACTATGAAGCTTAACTAAAACTAAAAGTCAATGCTGAGAACCTTAGTAAATAAAGTATACTTTTAATCAAAGATCAACTAAATTCAGTGTAGTCTTTTCATAAAAAAAAAAATTCCCAGCTGACCAGCACTCTACAGATTACTTTAAATCCATGACTTATAAAGCAAATCCAAAGTACTAACCTCTGCAAATTTTTCTTAGAAACTTCAGCATCACTGTTGACATGTTCTTGAAGCCTCTGGCGCTTTGATGGTGGAGGGAAATCAGTTGTCTGATCTGTTAGTTGAACACAGAAAGATTCTTCCGACTGAACAGATGGTGAGGATGGTTGTGGCAGATCCATCATGGATGATGATTCGGACAGATCAGATGATAAGGATTCTCTTCTTGTTTCCAGCTTACCCCCAGCAGAATTACGGAGGGGAGAGTTGGGCTCCAGTTCTGGTCTGTTGTTTACAGTTCCCATTGGGCCTTTTTGAGTCTCTGCAGCTTTTCCCTGAAGCTTTCACTGTATGCAGATGAATTTTTAATAAATGAAGAGGCTATTCTCTTTGCACTGAGTGGTTGTGGTCTTTTAACTGGGGAAACATCTTCTCATGCATAGAAAGCAATTTTTTGTGAGCTGGGGCAGAGTTCTCAACTACAGCAGTGCCTGACAAGATCATATTCAAACTCTGAATAGATGTGTCACCCTGTCCTTTGACCATGAATGATGGTTTCCGCTTTGTGAGACACTGTCTTTTGCCTTCGGGTCAATCGCTGCCGAGCACAACCAGCATTTTGACGGTGACCTCAGAATACCTGCTATCTGATCCTCCTCTTCTTGTAGATGAAATGCATAATGTTCACTAAACTGATTCAGATCAGTAAAACCAGTCTTACATTTTGCACAAGTCCTTAGTGGTAAACAATGCACAGTCTTCAGATGACCTCTTAAACTCCACTGCACAATTTCAACGGAGCATTCTGGACAGGGGATTTTCTTGGGACTCCTCTCAACAAGGGTAAAAACAGTTTTTTTTGTCTGTGGCAAAACACCTTGATTGAGGTCCTTGACAGCAGTGGTGTATTTGTGTGGCGATGCTCCATGAACAACACTCTCAGTACAAGTTGGTCTTTTAAAAGCCATACCTGACATAGGTTTCTGAAAACCACTGACCTTGTCAGGACATTGTGCATGTGCATTGTCAGAAAACACTCCATTCATATCATTGCTCTTTTGTTCAAGCCTATGATGAGTATGATGCTCCTCATTCCGACTTACAACTGCTTCATGTGATTTGACTTCAACACATCGCTCTGAATCTACAGTTTTAATCAATAGTTTGATCGGAGAATGTTTGGGGGGAATATTTGCGAAAGATTTAGCCTGTTTGCTTGTTGACTTTCTGGCAACATTTAAACAGGCACTTGTCTGATCTTGCTCCGGGCGTCAAAACCTTGCTTGGCAAACTTTTGTTGACATCTGGAAAGGCACTGCTGTTTGGTTCCTCTGACTGTCTGACAGTTGGCTCCCTTGCCAACATCTGACGAGGCACTGACACCCGGGTTTCTGGGAGGTTTTGACTGCCTGCTTGTTGACTTTCTAGCAACATTTGAAGATTTGCTCCTATCTCTCGCTACTACTGATTTCTTAGCACCAACGCTTTTTCGAGGTTTTGTTCCCTTTTGTGACCTGCGAGATCTTTCTGACTTTTTAGCACTGACTTGAGAAGAATGACCTGTTTTTTTGTGATAGATGAATCTGGAACCTAGCAGGCCAGAGAACCTCTCCAATCCCAACACAGGGATTTGGAAGACGAGTACTAGTACTTGACTCACACCGCTGCAAGTTTTTGCTTGTGTCTGACCCCACAAAGTTCCACAAAATGGTGTATCTACATCTATTTCTTCATCACTGTGATCAGGCTGTTCACCTCTTTTCTTATTTAGGTGAATGTACTTTACATCTTTATTTACACCACAGGTTGAAGCACCGTTATTTGCGCACATCTGTGAAATTTGCATTTTGATTCCATTGCCAAGGTAGAGGAGAAATTCTCTCCTTTTTTATTGCCATCAGAGATGGTTTCACGTCAACAGGGTCCAAGTGCATGTAATTTTCTGCTCCTCAGCTGCTGCTCCATCAATGTCCACATAGACATCATTCACTGTTACTTCTGGTACTTCTTCAATTTCTATCTTCACAACTCTATCCATGGCGGCTGGGATGCTAGTCCACACTTCAACAGCACAACTCATAAAAAGTCTAGTCTTCTTGTTGTGGCAAATAAAACAGTCACACTGTTCTAGTCAATTTTCTTGATCAGAACCAGGGCTGTGCGTCCATCTTTGGAAACTGCATACTGTCCTACCTGGAACAGTGTCAAAGTTTGTAATAAATTGGAATGCATTACTAACTGGCTGTGTAAAACAGATAAAGGCAGGGACTCATGTTGAGATGATAACTGCCCTATAGCCTTACCTCTAAACTAGCATAATTACGCAGGTAACCAATCTGTACATCATATATACATAGCCATCTATTAATAGTCAACTCTATTTCACCTCAGCATGAATTCCCGCTCAGAGTTTCACATTAGGTACATATATAATTCAAAAATACATACTTGGAAACAGTGAAAAGATGGTTTACATACACACAGAAAATTATTCATAGGACATAACACAGTTGATAACTTTTCAGCATGGGGTCTTTAGCAAGGGGTCTTAAACATAGCCTGGTTTGAAACTGTCGTACCTTGAGCTTCAAACAATCCTTTCCAATTCTATTAAATGTTTAGTTTATTCAGCTGACTACAAGGAGACCGATTCACTGGCGCAGTGATCATATCAGAGGTGCTCGTACATTCTGTGTTCTAATAAAATCAGCAGCCAAGCTCGAAGAAGAGTGAGGTAAAAGCCTGTCCTCTACAATAAGCTGCATTTACAGGTGAGATGCTTGGAGTAGCAGAATTTAATACACCCCCTCATACATAATTCTGATTTGGACTTATCACAAATTTTATCATCACCTGACATACTTAACTGCTCCAATGAAGGGTGGAGGGTGCAAAAAGTAACACGTTGATGAACCCTGAAGGCATTCCTTATGTAGCATTAGTTAACACACTAACAGTAACAGAATAAGAAGCCAAAGCAACTTTGCACTGTCTGCTGAAACCATTTATAAGGCAGCATTATAAAGTGTCTTATTACTAAATAAGCCATGCAAGTTTGGCCAAACAAAGAACTAGTTGTCACTTCAGATCCAAGAGTTGGACATAATACTGTAAATACACCAAAATTAAGCCCAAGACCAAAATTCAATTAAAAAAAAAATTCACAAGACAGGTGCACAATCACAATGTGACAAGAACTTGAAGTGGTTATACTGGATTATCAGAGCTACTCAATTTTGCTATTGAATTGAAGAAAAGTCATCCCTGCATTTGTCTTGGTTCAAATAAAACAAGCAGCAATCAACATGGTGACAGACATCAATTTGCCTGTGAAAACAAAGACATTTACTGATGTAAGATTAAGTCATCTATTTGAAGTTTAGAGGCCACATCTGGGATACGCCAGAAAAAAAAAAAGTTTAAGCCTGCTCCAAGGAAAAATAACCAACCACAAGGCAGTGACTCGTGTTTTTAGAATGGTAGCCACTTTGCTAACAGAGAGAAGAAAAGAACCTTGACAGAATGGTCATCTTTTCTGTTGCTTTGAGTTTGACAATCCTCCAGGCAGTTTGTAACCCTCAAAAGAAGAAACTAAATAAGCAGATGTTCTTACCACAGCCATGACTGCTCTTAAAGTACTACTTTCCTCGATACCACAATCCATGGAAGATAAATCCCAGCAGTTTGTAACTCTCAAAAGAAGAAACTAAATAAGTAGATGTTCTTACCACAGCCATGACTGCTCTTAAAGTACTACTTTCCTCGATACCACAATCCATGGAACATAAATCCTCTAAATGCAATATTCCTGGGATGGGAAAAGCAAACAGATCGATAAACAGAAGGAGAGAAGTAACAGAGCAGCAGGGTCAGCAACTTTCTATGATTGAAGACACACACACACACACACACACACACACAAACATGTGTGTTTTTTTTCTCTTTAAGTTTAAAGGTACTAGGTACAGATAAGTCTTGCTCATCCATCTAGGCTACAACAGTGCAAATGACTTCAACCAGCTCTCCAGAGCAGGCTAAGTCACGATGAAACCAGTTGAACACTGGCTGAATGCTGCAAGCTCAAGCATCACATGATCCCATGTATCAAGTTCTGCTTTGATATATCATATAGTCACAATGATGATCTTCCATACTCCCAGAATGAAAGAGTGGCAATCTGGCCCACAGACACTCAACCCTGGGAACTTACCTCTAGACCACTGGATAAGTCTGCGGATGACTAAAAACTCCATAAAAAAAGCCACCAACGTTTCTGTCTCAGTCTAGAGATGCTAAAATTTATGAGCAATTTGGGAAATTCATCATTTTGAACTTTTCAGGAAACTTCAGGTCATCAGTTGTACATGCATGCATCAAACTTATACCTGTAACATCACCGTCAGTAAAGACAAATTCTATTTAACTTTGAAGGCACAATGTGTTGACAAGTTTTTCCCAGTATGTGCAGCACCATGCAAGGGTAATTTAGATATAACTGTCAAAATTTTTGTTCCAAACTGCTGCCTCACAGGCGCACTTGCTATCCACAGCACCAAGTTGTTTAGCAAGATATGAACCTCCTCTGTCAAAATCCATGATACAGTGAAGCACAGGATGAATCAGTGCCAGCAATCACTTGATGTACAATAAAATCACATCGCTTTCCTGCTGAGAAGACAAATCAGCTAACTGATCCACTTGCTGCAGGTTCAGTTTAATTGCACACACGACTGGCTTTAGCTGAGACAAACTGTGTGTCACACTGTCTGAAATTGGGCTCAGTACACCATTTAGGTCATGAAACTACCAAGTATTTTAAAGCAAGTAAATAACAAAACAGACAAATGACTATAACAACCCAAAATGGACTTGTCCCATCAATTTGGATGTTGGAGTAACCTTCGACTAAACTGTGACCAGTAGTAATGTCAATCTATGATGAAAGTGGGACACTTGGCATCTCTGCTGAGCATTTGATTAAGAAGAATCCATATTGGCAGGTTCAACTTCAAGTGAAATGTATTCCATGGCTATAGTGTTGACCTTTCTCAAGGGCTAGAAGAGGAAAGGAGGTGGCCTTGTTCATACTGTCATCAGGTCTTGGCTGGTCTGTGCTGTCCTTGGAAGAGAATACGGGAACAACTGAATATACTAAAAAAAAAAAAAAAAAAAAAAAAAAAAAGACTCAGCATCAGCTCAGTGACACCTTTTAAAGTTTTATAGGTTGCCCTATTAATAGTATGACCTGATCACATGTTATTTATTTTAAAGTCCATTTTATGATTGTTCCCTTTGGACTGCTTCAACATGAGTTGTACGGATTGAAAGTGTGTTCTTGTGTCAGGAGAGCCCAAGAAGAATGAGCAATCAAAAACATGAAACAAAATGATAAGCATAGTGACAACAACAATGAAAACTAAGCCACAAAGCTGACAAAATGAAAAAAAAAAACCTAATTTCTAAGTCACTCCTCAACATATTCTTATTTCAATCTTTCTGGTCACTTACAATTTCATCATGATTATCTCACAGGCAGAACAGCTTTTTATTTTTTTAAGTATTTAACTCTTCATGATGGATTTCAGTGACACAAAGTTAGATCTTGGGGTTGGGTTTTTTTTTTTTTTTTTCCCCCCAATTTCCTTCTGCCCCGAATACCATCAGTCTCTACCTAATTCTACATGATGTATTCCCACCGATTCAAACATTTCTGTCACAACATACAGAAATGATTTCTGTACCAGTGTACTGTTTACTTGTAATCAGCTTACCAGTCCCAGGCACTGCCGTGGCAGTAACCGTCATGCTGTTCTAAACATTGCTTCGCGCGTTGAATCACTGTGACCATGCTGCCGAGTATTCACTTAATCACTCGCGACCATGCTGCAGAGTAATCACACTACCACCTATTACGATCACGGCACTACTCCATGACATTTGTTATCAGACAGTACATTATAGGCTAAGCCTAGAGTTAAACTGATTGTAATTGTAACAGAAATCATGATTCTATGAGCATGATCTTTTACCTTTCTTTGCATAGTGAACCTTTCGCTCAAACTTATTACTTTCTCGCAATGTGTGCGCACGCATAGGCAGAATGTCCGGCCTGTTGACTTTCCGTCATGCGTAAATCCCGTTCACGCGGAAGTTCACCGTCGATCGCAGTGGGTTGTGGGGTCTAAATTTAGGGGCCAAGTTGAATGTAGTGGGACCACGAGCATAAAGTGAGAGTACGTTCAACTTATTTTTCATTATCACATTATATTATATTTCAAGATGTTCAACGTTTCAAAAGCCACTCCACGAATGATGATCGTTTTCAGCACGTACAAGTTGTTATTTTGCCAGCGTGAAAACAAAAGTGATTTCGGACAACGAGTGAAAGACACTTTCAATGTTGTTTCGACGATAATTTGTTAGAAATTCATTGCTTCTTGTGGGGGTAGCCAAATTGATTGTCGTCTGACGTTAACTTCTTGACGTCACGAAGTCAGCATGGGTTTCGACAACATCGATCATGTATAACCCAATTATTGGAGGTCATGGAAGACCTGACTCAGATGATTGACAAAGGAAAATCCATTGATGTAATATATTTTGACTTTCGTAAGGCGTTTGATACAGTGCCACATGAAACATTACTAATAAAATTAGGTTCTTATGGAATTTCAGGCCATGTATTAAATTGGATTAAGGAATTTTTAAGGAATCGAACTCAGTGAGTAAAAGTTGGGGCAACCTATTTTAGCAAAACATTGGTGAAGAGTGTCCCAGAATTCCGCAAGGTTGTATTCTTGGCCCTATATTATTCACAATTTTTATAAATGATTTACCTCAATCATTACACAGTTTCTGTAAGATTTTTGCTGATGATACAAAAATTTGTAATATTTCAGATAATCATGAACTGTTACAAATGGATATTGATACTTTGGAAAGATGGTCAGAGACATGGAACTTGTATTTCAATGCTTCAAAATGCAAAGTGCTGTATATTGGCAAAAAAGAATCTCAAGCATGACTATGTTATTAAAGGTGCTCAGACAGTTAATATAATCAAATGTGAAGAAGAAAAAGACTTGGGGAGTCATTTTTGATAAAAATTTACTTTTTGATAATCATGTGTACAATGTTGTAAATAAGGCAAATAAAGTGATCAGAATCATACGGCATTCGTTTGATTTTCTAAATAAAGATACTTTTCTTAGATTATACAAAGCCCTAGTCAGGGCCGATCCTTGAGTATGGAAATATTGTTTGGTATCCATATTTGAAAAGACAGTCTTCCGCGATAGAAAAAGTACAGAGGAGAGCTACTAAATTGTTAAAGGAATTGAAAGACCTACCATATCAAGATAGATTGGAAAAGTTTAAATTACCATCTTTGAAAGCTCGACAGTTACGGGGTGACCTTATTCAAGCCTACAAATTGTTTAATCATGTTGATGATATTGACCCTACTAAATTTTTACTTTATCTAACTTCAACAAAACAAGAAACCTACTGATAAAATTCACATTGAGTTTAGCCCTACTTACAGAAGAAAATTCACTTTTACTCTAGTAATCCAGTTGCACCTTATTGGAATCAACTTGTACCAAATATTAAACATGTCCCTAATTCAAATGCTTTCAAAAATCTTATACAGACAAAGGAAACATGTTAATAATAATAGATGTATTATTTGACTATGATGTCTAAATATCTTGAGCATGCTTATGACCTTGAATGTGAACTTATTTTTCATTGAATTATGCGACAAATTATAAGCCATGAGGCTTAATGAATCTGTTAAGATTTTTGTCCCTATTTTGAACCTGAACCTGGGGGGGGGGGGGGGGGGGGGAAGATATATTTTGAATGCGTTTATATAATTTTTTTTTTTTCAAAGCACGTGTGTGTGTGGAGGACTGGGTTGTAACGATTTTTTTTTTCATATTGGCGTCATGCTCAATGCGATGTAATATGGCACTCACGGACATGTGTGGTGAAAACGGTCAAAATGATAACAGGACAAGAATTAGGTGTATAGACCGAATCAAGAGGATGCATGGTTACAATGATGTGCCTCAACAGTCACTTTATTAAACTGTAAATATTGGACAACTTTTGTATTCTGTTTATAAAATGTATGCATGTGTTAGCATGCACTACCTGTTCTTTTTTTTTTGTTTTGTTTTTGTTGCCAACATTTATTGCCATCATCCCTACTTTTATTTCTCATCAGTTTGTGTGCCTATTTATTTTTGGACAAAATTCCATTCAAACTGACATTAAAGAAATTACAGTGACTTACCAACACCCCTGCGCCCACCCCCCTGCATAAAAGCTTGTGCTGTGCACCTATACACATACATGCACACACTATACACAAACTTCTGCACATGCATGTGCACACACACACACACACACACACACACACACACACACACACACCCCCCACAAGCCTAACCAGCACATTGGGTTAATTGTAGGCCAAGGGTCTACTAAAACTTGTAAACGAGCCCGTTCAGGGAGTTCCAAATATTTATATGACCTGTTAGAAATGCCACAGCAATCATAATTAAGCAAAAGAGTAATTTTAGAAAGTCACAAAAATACTTTTGGACAACATTTATTGCCTTCACCTAGTCCATTTCTCATCTGTTTACGCCTGTACTTCTTTAAAAGACTTCCTTTCAAACTGACATTTGAGAAATGATAGTTATTTCTTAACCCATCCCTTTATGCATAAAAGTTTGTGATGTGTACTTATGCACACGCATGCGCACACATACACACAAACTTCTGCTCATGCATACATGCATGTGGGTGCGCAGTCTTTCTTTCTCCCTCTCTCATTCCTCTCTCTCTCTCTCTCTCTCTCTCTCTCTCTCTCTCTCTCTCTCTCTCTCTCTCTCTCTCTCTCTCTCTCTCTCTCTCATGTGCACACACACACACACACATGACACAAACCTAGCCAGCATATTGGGTTATCTTTAGCTGCTGAAACTCATAAAGGAGCCCATTCTGTGAGTTGAGATCCATTACATATCGTCTGGTGGAAATGCTTTAGCAATCACAATTAAGTAAAGAGTAATTTTAGAAAATCACAGAACTATTTTAGGCCTGTGCTATTAACCAGTCGTCATGGATAATGTGGGGAGTATAATATTCTGTATTAACACACTTTACAACTTTTTGTTTTTGTCTTCTCTTCATCTCTCTGTGTGTACTGTATGTGTATACATGTTTGTATGTTCTGTTTTTGTTTCATGGACTGTTAGTTTTTCATTGACTAACATTTACATCATTGAAAGCTGGTCAGTGAGCAATGAGTTCTTGAACTCCACTTTTCTTTCCTCAATACATGTGTGCAACATTAACATCTTTTTCTCCACCGAAGATGTTTACAGAAAAAGAGAAGGAGAAGTTTAGGAAAAAAGACTTCATCACATTTTCTCTTGGATGAAATAATCCAATCTTGTGTTTTGTTTACTTCAGACTGTCATGGCTCTTCTTGCATGCGCTGCAGTATATACTTTATGGACTAATGCTCATGCCACTGGTATGCCTCCCTGACAAAACTGAAATTAGGTGTTAAAAAAGCAGCGTTCATAGTTTTCATCCATGTTTATCACATTTTGTTCACATTATTGGCGGTGCTCTCTGTATTACAAATTGCTGTCAGTTGCTTTTGTTAAAAGTCATTATTCATTCTACGGAAATGATTTTGGAATGACAGTGAAATGCAGTCTAGAATGCATTGATTCAGTGATAATGTGATCTGAGTCAAAAGGTCATTCATATATAATCAGAGGACAGTGTCATGTACTAGTGTTGTGATTTGTTGACAAGTTTTTTTCAACTTATATTTAACTTTAAAAAGTGCATGTACATTACAATAATTAGTTATGATTATTTCACTTGCTTTCATAAAGAACAGATTGTAACATCTAGCATTTACAGATTTTGTACATTACTAGGGTATGGCCAATTAAACATGATCTATAACTAGGAAAATGCCATATAGATCATGCAAGTTGAATATGGTGTGCTTTTAATTTGAAAAAGAGAGTGTGTGCAGCTGTATGTGTGGATGTGTTCATGAGCCTAGCTCAATTGTTGATTGATTGGATCTCTATGTAGTTGAGGTTGCTCATTGACATTCCCTAGTTTTTATGCACATACATGGTGAAACCAAAAACAGATTAAATGCAGATTTTTCTAACCTTTATGAATGAACACATGAGCACAAGTTTGCTTGCGCATACACACACACACATGCACACACACACACATATGTATGCACACACACACACACACACACACACACACACACACACACACATTGGACATCATTTGTAAACACATTTGATTTTACAGACATGCACATACACACACACAGTACTACACACATACACAGCACATTGTTTTGCCTCAGTCCAGCCTCAACAGAAATGTCGAATGATGCTGCATGCATTTCAGATTCTAATAAAGACAAAAGCAGAGAGCACATGCCATAGTCAACATGATATGAGTAGTGCTAGAGGATGCATGAATAAACGTTGACAGAAAGGCAACCTCAGGTATAATCATTTTGCAGATTGGTTCATTACCTGCCTCATACTGATGAGTCATACAAGTGTTGTTTGCTGCACCCTCAGCCACATTCTAGGAATAGTTCCAGAATGGTTCTGAGCGCAGTCTGCTGATTTTGTAAGTAATGTGAGATGAGCATAGAGGTGGTCATCACACTTTATCCAAGTGGTCAGGGCGTTTGATCTGTGTTTCAATGTGTTAATTATATGTGCTGTTTTGTCATGTGTATTTCCTGCTTTGTATGGATTAGTTCTATTAGAAAGAGAATAAGAGGTCATTGGTTGCCAGTAAGTGAGTGAAAACAGCTAGTTCATAAATGTTTTGAATGTTTTCAAACAACAAAAACAAAAGTATACATGGCTTCCCATGGTTCTAGTTTATAAATGTCTTGGTAAGTTGGTTGAGGTATTGGCAGACCAAATAATTTGCCCTATAAGAGGTACTCAGTATGTGATAATCTATTGATAAAAGTCGTAATATTAACATGGGTTCTGAATGGTCAGAATTGTTGGCTGTTCTGGGGACTCTTTTTCATTGTTTTATTATAATTCCATAGAGTCCTAGACAAATTTAAGAGGTTACTTTAATCTCCCTGTAAATTAGAGTAAAAAGCATGCATGTGCATGCCCCCCCCCCCCCCCCCCCCCCCCCCCCCCCCAACACACACACACACACACACACTGAATTATATCTGTCTGGTTTGTGGCCAGGGAAGCTTGCACAGTCATAGGTATGTGATCAAATTTGGTCTTCATCATGGTTGTCTACTTCTGGTTGTATCATGAGAGTGTGATGAAGACTTGTTCTTTACTGTTCAGTTTGATCTTGACATAGTTTCTGAAATGTTGTTAGAGATGTTAGCGAAGATAAATCTTAATCAGAAGAGAAATCTTACGTTGTTTGAGATGTTAGGGAAGATAAATCTTTATCATAAGAGAAATCTTAAAAAAGAGAAAAAAGAACATCTGATGTGTCAGTGATAGTGATGGGCAGTCCTATCTAAGCACATGAATTTGAAGGATCCATGTGTCAGTGTAGTTGGAGTTTTGAGGGGGACAGCACTTGGGGGAAAAAAAGTGGTATAGGAGGAGAGGGAGGGAAGAAGAGGAAACTGTGTGTGTGTGTGTGTGTGTGTGTGTGTGTGTGTGTGTGTGTGTGTGTGTGTGTGCTTGAAATCACTTAATGTCAGGGTTGCTAAACAATACCTGTGTACAAAGCAAGAAGTAATACGGCAGCTCAACTGTAAATTTTATGTATACAAACTCTAACTCTGAGGTTTTATTTTTGTTTTTTTTTTTTTTTAATGATAATCATGTAATCAATTTTCAAAATCTCGGTCATGTCATTGTATGCAGTTTGTAAATCAAAGCTGTGCAACTTCAACTGTTCACAAGGTTACAGCGCGAAAAATGAATAAATCTCTTGTAATGAAAAATAATCTGTGTGCACATCTGTGTTTTGAAAACAACCATCAAGATGTTGTATAGTTAAAGTTCCCAGCCATTTACAGCAAGGGCTGTTGCATCCATAGATCAGGGAGGGAATCAAGTTTTCATTTTCCAGAATAGGTGTTATTTACATTTGGTTTTCTATTTAATATGATGTGTAACCATTCAAGTTGTTTTTCATCAGCCACCACCACCCCATCCCCCCACCCATCCCATTTCCTTTCTTCCTCTTTGGTGCTGATCAGTTGTAGAAGTAATCATTTACATTCAGGGAAATGTGACAATAGAAGGAAAACAGCAATTCTAGATGGATTTGTCCTTTACAACCAGATGATCAATTGTCTTCCTATGTCATTGTATATGCACGGTCCAACACGTTTCAGTGTGGGAATGATATCTTTCGGTGTTCTTATTATCTCAAGTTTGCTTAGGTCCTGTTGGACCTGGCACAGGACCCTCTTTGCAGGAAACATCCTCGTGGTAAGCTGTTTCATCAAGGAAGAGGTGTGGCGTAGAATTCGGGTTATTGGTTGACTCGTTCATGCAAAGAATAGACTGGATCGTTAGACTGATCCCTGTCGGACTCTAGATTCCACTTGAGCAAACTCTTCAGCATGTTCTCCAACTTCCTCTGCCATTCTGACAGTCACTATATCATGCATTTCAAGAGTACAGTCCCAAAATGTTGCCTGTTGTGTGTGTGTGTGTATTCTCTACTGAGTGCAGCATGAAGATCCACAGAACAAAGTGGGCTGTGTGAAGACTGATGAATGAACAGCAGCGCCATTGCACCAGCAGAGAAGACGGAAAACCAAGGTCAGGATTCAAACCACAGTGTAAGGGACATCTACGCTGGTTATTCAGACAGGGACTTTGTACAGGCTCTCGATGCTAGATGCCATAAAGTCAACTTTGCACCCGCAGTGCAAAAGTGGAGTGGGAGAGACTAGATGGAAAAAAAAAGCCTGAAGACTGGATGCGCTGATAGGAAAGAGTACACTGGAGCAAAGACTAGCTACATTTGGAGACATTGTATACGGAATCTGTAAGGACACCTATGGAGTGAAACAACCTAAACTGAACTGATGCCAGTGAGAGATGGATAACATCCAAAAGTAAAAGTAGAATCTCAACAACAACAAACAAAACCCAGATGAAGGCTGCCTTAGAATCTGAGGGGGAAAAAAAGGGTCGGAGAAGCTCTCAAGAAGAGCTGAAAGGGTAACACAGTGCCCTCAGCAAAGCAGAATCTGCAAGGAGAAGGAGCGCAAAAAGGCGAAAAATCCAAGAATGCTTTTTTCAAGGACTCGTTCCAGTTTGCCAGGAAACAATTCGAGCAACCAAAATCTGGGACAACCAGAGGGACATCCAGAGTGAACAAAGAAACTTGAGGAGCATCACAGGAAGGCATATTCCGACCCTTGGAGTGAAGTACCATTTGAAATCCAAACTTGGTGCAGCCTGCAGTGCCAGAGAAAAAGTTCAGTGACAAACCGCCAGCACTGGATGTTAGGAAAGTGGTTAAGAAAGCCAGAAGCAGTCTTCACCTGGGCCAAATGGAATACTGTATCTGTTGTAAGAAATGTCCCAACATCCAGGAGTGGGTCCAAAGCATGATAAGATCAGCATGGAGGACTTTGAAGGTCAGCGACCAATGTATAATAGCTGATGAGTGTACATCCCAAAGAGCAAAACTCGAGTGGCATCATCCAGTTTAGACCAATATTACTTCTGAACATAGAGGGAAAAATCATCTCTGTCATGGCAGCCAGACTGACTAAACACCTGACAGAAAATGAGTACTTGGATTTGTCAGTCCAGAAAGGAGGCATCCCAGGCGTCTCTGGCTGTGTAGAACATGCAACAACGATTTGAGAAGTAATCCAAAGTGCTAGAGCAGGGAAACAGGACCTCCACATGGGTGTGGCTCAACCTGGCAAATGCACATGGATCAGCTCCACACAAGATGATTCAGCTGGCCCTAGAGATGTATTATGTCCCAAAGAACATCAGAGAAATGCTGAGTAGGCCTATTCTCAATGAGGTTCTCCAGAAAAGAAATCACAACAGACTTGATCAATGTGGAAATTTGTATTGCAATGGACTGTGCAATTTCTCTGATATTGTTTGTGTTGGCAGTGGAGCTTGTCTTGAAAGCTGCCTTGAGCTGTGCAGGTCCGGCAGATCTCTGGGATGAATGCCAATTGCCCTCTCTGAAGCCCATCATGGATGATACAACAGTGCTTTCCATCAACAGGATGAATTTTAAGCCTTAGAAATTATGAAGCCTCTCCCTGCAGAAAGGAAAAAATGGCAAAAAAAACAGTCAGGTTCACCGTAGCCATCCAAGCCATTATAACTGTAACAGAAGAACCAGTAAATGTTAAGAGCTTTGGGAGGGGGTATGACTCATTGAAAGACACAATGAGGGGAGAGGAAAACCAAGCAAATGGCAGAGGGAAGCCTGCAGATAATAGACCATTGTGGGCTCCCTGGCAAGATCTGATGTTTGCAGTTATGATCCCGAAGCTTCTGTGGCCTCTACTGATATACAATATCAGCACTAGCACTGTGGAATCAGTGGAGGCTAAAATCAACAAATAAACAAGGAAATGGCTAGGTGTCCCACCAGGTCTCACTGACGTCGCACTCTGCTGCCGCCAAGCACAGATGAAGCTTCCTCTAAAATCCATCCTCGAGGAATACAAAAGTGGTAAAGCAAGGTTCCTAACCATACTTGTGTGCGTGCGTTTGTGTATGGGTTCCAACAACATGATACGCATTAACACATGTCGAGAGTTCAGGATGGCTGCGTCGCCCCAAAACATCCGGGTTCTCTCTCATTTACATATTATAAATATGACCAGTGATGTAATATCTATAAATAGATTACAGTCCAGAACAACTTTTAAGAAGACAGAGTTGTGAGATCAGTCGGGCCAAAAAGTCTGGCAGAAAATGGAAAGTTCGAGAGGCAGCAGAAATGGTAAAGGAAATCCTCAAGATCAGGGAAATAATAGGCCACACACAGTCCAATAGACAGGGGTTGGGAACAATAGAAATGAAATGGTGTTCAAAAGCAAAAGGGTAAGCAAAGAGAGACGTGGTAATAGAGGATCTGAAAGTAAGGAGAGGACGCCAAGAGAATCCAGAAGGCAATCCAGCAAGGCCAACAAGGACTATCTATGTGGGAAAACTCGCTCCAAAGATTTCTCACCTGGAATGATATATGGCACTTCGTAGAGTCAGTTTTATCTCTCCACGGTTGCCCTCGAATTCAAACCTGATCAAATGTGGGAAATCGGATGACCCTACGTGTCCACTCTTTCACGGCAAACAAACAGTGGAACATGACCTGAGTTCATGCAAGACGGCGCTAACCCAGGGAAAGTACACATGGAGGCACAACCAAGTACTTGAGGAGATTGCACATCATGCGGTTGACACTGCTGGGGGAAGCTCTACGCTACCAGAAGCTCCAGCAACAAAGTTTCCTCACGGCAGAAGGCCACAAATTATGGTCTGGAACAGCTGTGGTATCAAGAGCCTGGAATCCAGGGTTAACTGGATGGAGTGGATGACTGGGTATGCATTATAGACCTTCAAGAAATGGGAGACCATCCAGAGATCATCGGGAAGAGTGGCATGAAACCGGATCTTTCTCTCCATTCAGGTTCATCAGAACAAAATTATTCTGATCGAACTCACTGTGCCATACGCAAGCAGAATGGAGAGCGAGCGCACCTCAACAAGACTGAGAAGTATGCTACTCTAGCGAGCAGGTTGTAGGAATCTGGGCTTCCAGGCCTGGGTCCTTGCCATGAAAGTTGGAACAAAGGGATTTATAGGCTCATCAGCCTATGATCTCATGAAACCGCATGAGGACCAGAATCCTGAAGGCATGAGGGCCAGAACCCTGAAGGCAGTGGCAAAGACAACCGAAAAGAGTTCCAGCTGGATCTGGTCGAGGAGGAACGAAAGTGAAATTCATAAGGCATAAATTTCCCAGCTTAGAACAGGCGTCCTGTTTGCAATGGGGTAAGACATCCGTCTAAAAGGGCACGTCTTGAGATGCCCACCCATCCGAAATTTGCGGGTTTGAATCCCAGCAGTGCCAGGAAAAACAAAAAGGCTGGCAGTAGAAAGACATTTGAGAGTCATGACCTAGATGCAGTCCGGTCCCCTTAGAGTGTAAGGTGTTCAGTGCCGAAACACTTGTCTGAGGGGGGTTTCTTCTCTGAAGACCTTCTGCTGTCAAACTCTCCCTAGAGTTTCTTCCCACTGATGTAGTTTCCAGTCTAGATCCTTCATAAACTCAGTAAGTAATAGATTTATTAGCATAAATTAGGTAAATTTGGCAATATGTTTTTACATATGACATGTCTCATTTTTATGTTTCTTGATACATTTATGGGCTATAAACAACATTAATATGTCGTGTGTGTGTGTTTTGATATTCAGTTTGTTAGACACAGCTTGTGTGTACATATGTTTGTGGCATTCAGCTCTTTAGACATTGAGCTCAGTGATCTGACACCGAGTGGAGATATCAAATACTTCTAATGTTTGTAGGCCTATATATACACACGTGCGTGCACACAACTCTGTACATCATCCAGGCACTAGCAGGGAGAGTGACTTTTACTCCAGGCAGGCACAGAGTCTCTACACTCGCCCCAGACACCAGCAGAGACAGTGCCTGTACACTCCTTGATGGCTCTAACAGTGACGGTGACCCCTGACGCCACCGAGGCACCAGCCGAGGTAATGACTCTTCATCCCCCCCAGGACCAATCGAAAAAATGACTCAAACCATTCTGCCACAAGAGCCATCTGTTGACAACCCTGAGCCCAACAGCAGGGAAGGATCAGAGTGGCACAGTTAGGGGTCTCTTCATGTAGGCCTGTACGATCCTTTTGTGTGATTTTTTTTTACCCGTTGACAGCAGAACATGCAAATGAGGGCAGTTCCTTAATGAACGTCACTCAGAAGGGCTGCTTGATGAGGCTAGAAGCAATCAAGGCAGTTAAATCTTCTAGACAAGTCATTTACCCCAATCCAGCATTTAGCCTTGACCCTCATGCTACACTGAAAATTGACTCTGGTTGCAGCCTACACAAATAAACCAATGGTTCAATTCAAAATACAGAACTCATGGCTGTTGGTGAAGGATTGAAATTCATACTTTGGTGTCATCTTTTCTCATTTTAACCTTTTCCTTTTTTTCAATTATCTTTCCTCCTCCTCTGCTTTTGTGATCTGTGAGCAGTATTTTAAGCCTACTCTGTAAAACTAGATTCGGAAAATTTAGCTCACGTCACATTTCAGGCCTTTAAGCTAACCCATTTTCGCGCGTTTGTGTTGGTATTCTAAAAATAGGGTGATTCTTCATATTTCAATATCTCAGCATGTAACCACCTGAAATAATTTATATTTTGATGGTAATATGAAAGAAAAGAAGGGAAATGAACTTTCAGATGTAATGAAAATTCTCAGAACAATCTAATTCCGTTTGTCTATGAATAATGAAGTCCTTACAAGGTCTTGATGCATTGATAATTTTGTCCTGCCATTGTTATTAGAATATTTTTCCCTTTGTATAACAGCTAAATTAGAACCACTGAATGTATGCTGGTTGCATTAGCATTTAAATAGAGGACACTGACATCAAGGTAAAGGAACAGAAACTAAAATTTTAGGTTCAGTTGATATGACCTAGTAGGCTAAACAACGATGGCGCTGCTGTTCACTTCTTCGACCACACTGTGGCAGGACGCCCTCATTCTTCGAGGCTCTTTGCCGTAATCTGAAGCCAAATCATTCACCGACTGACGTGTTTATCTTGAGGCCTCTCATGGCAGATGTTGTTTGACACGCGTCACCATACAGCGCCGAAGAGGCTTGAAAACAAATGTGGGCTGACTCGCGGCGGCTGCTTGTGTCCAGCGCTGGGAGTGAAACTGAGGATGTTTACTCGATAAGGGCTGCTCTGGTACTGTTAGCAGCGGTGGTGGCATCGAAAAAAAAAAAGGTAGGTGGAAGAAAAAATAGTCAACCAATCATTCAGAGCGGAAAAAAAATTAGGTACGTGTGTGCGGTGCAGGCCTGTGTGTGCATATGCGTACGTGCGCGAATGTGTGTGTGTGTGTGTACGCGCGCGCGTGTGTGGCATTCACGAGTAGGCCTATGTGAATCACTGTTCTGCGCACGAGATCACGTTGTGTGTGGGTGTGAATGCACGTGTTTGTGTGTGTGCGTATGTCAATATTGTGTTCTGTCGGGACCGAACTAGGTCTACAGACTGTCTGCAGCCTCTTGAATGTCATGCGTATGCCAGTCTGTTTATCAAAGAGAAAAGGAATGCGCGCAAGCGTGCGCAAATGTTAGTTTAATGTGTCGAATTTGAACATTCAAGATCTATTCAACGAATCCTAGAGAAAAAAAACAACAAAAAAAACGTGTGTGTGTGCGTGCGCGCGCGCGCGCGCGTGTGGGGTGTGTACTATTTGTAGCCTACATTTATGAAAAAGGGGAAAAAAGTTGTTTTTAGTATCAAAGACAAATTGCCAATGCCGATGTGCGCGCGCGCGCGCGCGTGCGTGTGTGTGTGTGTGTGTGTGTGTGTGTGTGTGTGTGTGTGTGTGTGTGTGTGTGTGTGTGAATTGTTAATCAAAATTTGAACATTCTATGTAACATACAGATCCATTCGTTGTCGCTCGCTCACTAGAATGACCACTGAATCGGCAAATGATTTTGCTTTTAAGTGGAAACAAAAGGTCGATGGCAATTCGCATCTTGTAAAACGTAGTTTTATTTAGTGTCTGTGCTCTAGCGTGTGCACTTCAGGCTGTTCTGTTTATTTCATTATTCCTGCCTGCTCTGCGCCCCGTTTGCCACTGACTCTGAATGGAAGAGAGACTGAATAATTCATGTTGAATGCTTCATTTTCACTTTGATTCTGTCTGCCTGCCTGTGTAATTGAAGACACTGAATGATTTATGTTGAATGTTTCTTTTACACTTTGACGCTCTCTGTCTGTCCGTTCGTCTGTCTGTCCGTCCGTCCGTCTGTCTGTCTGTCTGTGTCTGTCTCTCTCTCTCTCTCTCTCTCTCTCTCTCTCTCTCTCTCTCTCTCTCTCTCTCTCTCTCACTCTTCACTCCCCCGATTCTGAGAGGCACACACACACACACACACACACACACACACACACACACACACACACACACACACACACAGGATCACAAACTTTCCCTCCGACTTTGCCTGTCTGACTGTCTGTCTCTGACTCTCTCTCTCACACACACACACACACGCACACACACACACGCGTGCGCTCACACGCGCACACACACACACACACACACACACACACACACACACACACACACACACACACACACACGGAGAGAGAGAGAGAGAAAAAAAAAAAAAACACAAAACAGGAAAAACGTGCAGGATGATGGGGTTAGAGCGGATTTTTTCATCATACAGCCTGTCGGTGAGAGTCGCCCTGACTGACCAGACTGCACCAACTGGGAGAGTAGCTTGTCCTGTGTGTCCACCGGGTGCTTGATGTTTGTGAAGAAAAAAACGGCTGGCCTGTATCAACTACCACACTATGAAGCCAGCACCATTCTTGGTATTATCAAGGATGCGACGCTGCGTCTTACTTAGGCATGAATATGAGGCGTTGACAAGCTTATGATGAAGCTTCGAATTTTTATGGTCACATTTCAGGAGTTGCAATGCAGCTTCTAGGGGCCTACGTAAATTCAGATCTGTTCTTCGTGTGCACTACCTGGCACACAGCTTTTGGTCACATTGAACTTTCCGATCCACACATAGTTGCAACCCAGAAAGTAAAGATAGGACAACTGAACTTGCCATGGACACCAAATAGTTGCAACCCAGAAAGTAAAGATAGGACAACTGAACTTGCCATGGACACCAAATGTCCGCAAGCTTTTTGTGCGTCTTCATAACCTCTGTGAGTTGACAAATTCCGGTGTTTCCTGGAGAGGTCCATAATTGTCAAGATTGGATTTCACTGCTTTGGCTGTGACTGTCCGTCGTGTGTGGCATATACACGGGCCATATACCTGTTATTCTCTCATTCAGGTCTTTGACCTCTTTAATTCTTTTTAGCAGAACTTTCTGCTTTTGAGAACCTGTTATCAGCTATATATTTCTACTAAAAAGTCTGGAGGAACACCTGCCTGAAATTGTCTAATAGGCCTATCATCATCCATCTAACCATTGTCAAATTTTGTTGTAAATCAAAAGCTGGAACTCGTCTGTTTGTCTGTGTGGTTGTGTGTCGACTTCGCTTGAACGAGAGTGACAGGCAGGCTATGAACAAGAATTCGCCGAGCAGACCAAATTGATTGGCAACCAAAAACACTACTATCATTTAGGATATAACCGGGCCTAATGGTCTTTGGAAAAACACTATAAACTGTTTACTTTTACCAGGAATTCGTCATTAGCAATGACGGACCCAAGTCAGAAATTCTTTATGGAGCAGCAGAAATAACATGAACGCTGTCCAGCCTGTCACCTGTGTGGAAGAACACTAACACCTCCATGGAAAAGGTGAGGCTGCACTATTACTTTTCATCTTTCACTGTGGTATGTGAGCCATGGACCCAAACAACAGATCTGGACAATATAATCCAAGCCATGAAAACGAAATGTAACCACTTCAAATGTGTATTACCAGTGAACAAGTGCTTCAAACAATCAGGTAGCAACGAAATGGGACCACGTGATTATCTGCTGACATCAGCCAAGCAAAACAAAACAAAAAAAAAAAAACAAAAAAGAACCCTTTGTTAGATAATATGGCCACGTAACAAGATACGGAGTCTTGCTGAAACGATCTTCCAGGGAGATGGAGAGGAACGGGGAACAAACGATAATGGACAGACATTACAGAATGGATGGTGAAAACATCTGCAAAGACCCGGGCCATGGCACACAACCGACGGAGCATGAGGAACACACACACACACACACACACACACACACACACACACACACACACACACACGGCGCGCGCGCGCACACACACGCGCAAGCACGCGCAGCACGCGCATGCACACACACACACACACACACACACACACACACACACAACACACACACACACACACACACACACACACACACACACACACACACACACACACTCACTCATACACCCTCCCCTTAACCCCCTTTCCATCCCCTCACTCTCCACATATGCAGGAAGGCAGGCACACACACACACCGCGCGCGCGCGCGCGCGCGCAATCACACACACACACACACATAGGCTACACACACACTTACACACACTCCACTCTTTTAGTACATCCACCTCTACCGCGTCACCCGCCTCTCCACTGCTGTGCGTAATCCACCCACCTACCCCGTCCCCCCCATTTAATTAGGTCCACCCCCACAAAACCATTCTCTCCGAACCCCCTGTCCGAACCCCGTGTCATCACCTCTTCTTTAACTGTCGCCATCTCTCCTGCTCCTTCCCCATTCCCCCACCCTCCTCCGAGCACACCTTTCCTTTCCCTTAGACCCGCTTCGATTCCCAACTGACGTCGCTGCTGTCGTTTTGCTATATAGTCGCATTAACAGTGATACTAATGCGACTGTCTGGCACAACAGTGATTCGGCCTCGATGTGCCCAGTATACTGGTGAGTCACCGTGCTGCATTTGGAAATTAGACAAACACGCTGGATTTGTGTAGGAAATAATAAAGATGGAGACACAGACCCCACACAAAACAGGCGTCCAGACAGACAGCATCCGTTTATGTAAACAAGTCTGTCTGTTCCTATACTGATGCTTTGTGTGCGGTTCATGATATTTGCCACTCTCGCTGGTTGATCATAGTGTGTGTGTGTGTGTTGTGTGTGTGTGTGTGTGTGTGTGTGTGTGTGCGTGTGTGTGTGTGTGTGTGTGTGTGGTGTGTGTGAAAAAGGTTCTATGAAAGGGGTGGAAGAGACAATGATTTTGACGGCGTATGTGATACAGCATGGAACATCCACTGTACGATGAGCATCACCCAACGTCTTCTTTTAGAAGCATGGAAGACGTGCTGGTCAATCGGTTAGTAAGTAGCATCAGATTATGGTCACCAGCCTTAAAAGGAGGGCGTTTTGCCAAGATGTGGAGGATATTTTGAAATAAAGACCCTGTCTTTGTTTCCAAGGCCTAAGCAAATTAAAGTTAGAAAGAATTTTCTTGTTTTCATGTTACTTGAAGTCATCGTCTTAGGCTACATTCATGTGTCTCTGTTTAATTCTTTTCTTTTGCTTATAAAAAAATACACAATTATTCCGTCGCCTCAAATGGGCGCACATGCCTTAAAACAAAACAAGAAAAAGGTAGATTGCCTTGGTCACGGCCGTACAATGGCATGAAGAGGACAGCGCCTGCTGTTTTGATCTTCCACTGAGAAATCTTGCTGCCTTGAACAGATGAAGATCGGCAAACATTTATTCTGCTGGAACACAATTGTCGATCGACAGGTCGAGATCAATGGGCCAAGCGGTCTGACCACCCAAATCGACCATCGCTTTCAGGCTTTCAAATCATGATGATTCGTGCGTGCGTCCGCGCCGTGCAGACCTTCAGTTTTCTTTCTTTGCGTAGTTTTACTGCGTGTTGCATGTCTGCGTCATTCTCCTTGAAATGTCTAGTAGGCTACGTATTTAAGCGGTGGTTGCTAAGCACACAAAAAAACAGCACAAACGTATTCCGCCCAGCTCAACGTACAGAACGATATGCAGAACGGTATGACTGAATCTGCCAACAACAGCCCTGAAAGGGTTAGCCTGATTGTCTGGGGTGGACTAGGAAAATTAAACAGAAATCTGATCCTGATGAAACCGTGACTGATCGGCCACGGGGTAGAAGATCAACTAATAATGATCGAACCGATTCACGTTTAATCATCGATTCACAGTGTATTATAGCTTTGTGCTTCAATCAATATCGATTTGTCAGTCGCTTATAGTCACGCATCTCACCATCTTTATTCGAGCGCACGGCTGACGCCAGGACTCGGACATTTTAACACTGAATCGGTCGATGACCCAAGGTTTCAATCGGTGCACAAGGAAGAAATCTGCATTGCAATCACACGCATGAACAGACCTCATTGATTCCCAGTGACAGTGACTGATATGGCTACATCCGCTTCCTGCACAAGGACGTTTTAAGTTCTAAACGGCTTCACACAAGTAAAGCTGTCTGAACCGACTATCTTCTCATTTTCCAGTTAAAACAGTCCTAGAATCTGTATACGGCAGCCGGTTTGGACGTGGTCCAGCATGTTTGGACAACCTTCATGAGAGGCTTAAATTAGATGAAGAATGTTTTCTGAGTAGTTTGGGGGTGTCACGAATGAATGACATTGCAAAAACAAAACTGGTCGTTGCGGATCATAGCTTCTGATAGTCTCATGCATAACTCTCCTCAGCACTGTGATCTTCACTCCCCGATCTTTTTTTCCCTGGGTGTTCACAGACATCACAATGTGATTAAATTTTGGTTTTCACGAATACAGCACTTATAGAATTATGTTTTACGGTGAACTTGATCATATGCTTCATTATACACTCTATGAAAACTTTTCCTGATATTCTATCAAATTCTTGACTTATTCAGGCTGAAATAATTGTTCTTTCAACCATTAGAATTTTAAAAAAACACAGGTATTCTGATGATTTTGTTCCATATGAACATCTCTTCACAAGCTGCACCCATCAGATGATAAATTCCAGTGTCTGCTTATGGCAGTTTATGTATTTTCTCACCTGGCGACTAATTTGTCTCAACTGATTGTTCACAGATGAGAAAGGTACTTGCAGAATTCCCGCTGGAATTAGTAATAAAAACACCAAAATTGATGTAACTCTTTTGCACTAAAAGCCTGATGTGCCAAAGAAAAAATCAAACATTTAACTTTAAGACCTAATTTTCTCTCAGTCGGGTCCTCTGTTCGTGTCACATAGCTCTGGTTTAATGAAAGCTAGTTCAGTTACCAAACTGTCTGATCACCACTTTCGAATTCTGGCTGTACTGTTTTGGACTGGGTAGTGTCATTTGATAAGTTATCTTTCCCTCATATTTTCATCCATAATACACATTCTCGTAATTTTATCCAGATCACTCACAGCCACTTGTTCTTTCTGTAATTATCCCTTGCCAACACGATAAGCCGCCAGGACGACAGAAGCTACCTGACTGGAGGCGGTTTGTATTATTTCAATCAGTAACAGGTGACAGCCATACGTGATCACTAATCATCCAGCGACAGCCCCTTTGAACTTGCCAATACCGATATCAGTAGGACTACTATAGGAAGCAACGCATTTGGTAGATCTATTCTGTAAAGCGAAAATCGTACATTTCGGTGGCAGGTAGGCCAGCACAACCAGTGAAACGAAATGTAAAATTCTGGAGCCTTTTTTTTTCCAATAAGAAAGAGGGACTGCCAATGCATCCACGACGAAAAGTCGAGGACCCAATCTTGGTCAAAATGTATAAATGTATGAACAGATAAAGCAATTGGGAAAAAAAAAACCTTTTGATGTAGGGTTCGTCGATCAGACACGGACGTCAGAATAATCATGCTTGCCATGAAGTAATTCAGCTGCCAGTCAAAATATTTTATATTTACGCTTGGTAACTGATCGGTTTCAACCTCGCTAGCTCACGGTGACATTGATCATCAAAATCAGTTGATATACGTTTTTTTTTTCCCCCCCTTGGTTCTGTCATCTTCTAGCTTCCCTACCCCAATCCCTTCCAACACACACACACACACACACACACACACACACACACACTGTGGTATTTCTCCCACGCTGTTTGTCGACCTCCCCACAGTCAGGACCTCATGTCCTGTCGCATCACCCAGTACCGGCAGTCCACAGTCAGCGATCAATGTCAGGTCGTCATGAGGCAGCCCAGTAGAGACGAAACTGCGCCGCTGTTCTTCAGTTCTTATTCAACCTATGCAGGACACCACCTACTAAGCTCCCCGCTCAGTGTCGACAAGAACTGCTTAGTTTCAAAGCGAGGTGACTGAAGGCGGAAATGGAAGCAAATCTTAAAAGGAAATGAACTAATAACCTTTCCAACCAACAGAACTGCTAGTCACGGAGCCAGTCTGGGTAAACGTCTTCCTTTAGCAGAAGTCGTAAATACATCATCCACCAAGCCTCCATTCCGATGAAGTTCATGAACTTGTCAATACCGACGATTTTGACACGACCCCAGCAAGGACATGGACATGAATGGGAAGTCGAAACTGCAGTCATTAAGAGAGAGAGAGAGAGAGAGAGAGAGAGAGAGAGAGAGAGAGAGAGAGAGAGAGAGAGAGAGATCATCATAGACTACCCGGTTTAGTACTTGTTATTTAATTCAAATATTCATGGTCCCAGAAGTAATGGCAGATGACGGCAACCATCCCAAGAGAGAAGAGGGAGAAAAGGAAGGCGAGAGACGTTCAGGAAAGGAATGGCAGGCTAGGAGAGACGAAAGACCCATTTAAAAGTATACTGACACCACCAGAAAAAAACACCAAGTTCAGACGGGCATCGAAAATGGACATTTCTTAAGGCGGACACCAGCAGGATTTGAACTCGCAAAGTCGCGTGACTGTTAACTCCCTGCTCTACCACTGATGCCTGGAGCAAAGCAGTTGGCATTCCAGTGGGCAGCATACACTGACTTGAGACCAGAACCTGACTCGTCCAATCAACTGGCGTGACTGTCAAACATCAAATACCGCGGCTGCCGGTCAACCCACGCACGCGAAAGGTCACTCCGGAGGTGGTACAACTGGACTTGTGTCTTAGTATTCCATTATCAACTGCTGCTGGCTATATTAAGTTCTGCACCATTGCCAACATTTCCCGCCAGTTTGCTTTGAGATTATCACGAATGAATGACATGGCAAAAACAAGATCCGTTGTTGCAGATCATAGTAACTGATATTCTCACGTATGACTCTCCCTCAACACCTTTGTCTTTACTCCCCTATCCTTACCTTGGCTGTTCACAAGCATCACAATGTAGTTTAGTTTTAGTGTAATAATAATACAACAGTCATAGAATTAACTTTTACAATGACTAGATAATCTATTTCGCTCCAATCTCTATGAAAAAGTTTACCCGATATTCTGTCCCACTTCTGATTCATTATTCAGACTGAAACGTAACTGTTTTTAACTATAAGAATTTTAAGACACAGGTCTTTTGTTCCTAATAATATCTTTTCACAAATTTCAGCATCAGATGGAAAATTCCAACATTTCTCCAAGGCAAATCAAGAGTCTCCATACCTGACTACTCATTTGTCATAAACTGATTGACACTGCCAGGTAAAAAGGCCTTTCAGAATTCCCGCAGGAATTGATCATAAAAAGACCGAACTGGGTAATGCGACTCTTTCGCACTATATAGCTTGCCCTGCTGAAGAAATTCACACTTTTTGTGCCTTAAAAAAAAAAAAAAAAAAAATTGGTCGAGTTCCCTGTTTGTGTCACAAGCTCGGGTTGTAACGAAAGCTTGTTTTGTTAAAACTGATCTAATAATTGCTTTCTTCTTAAATTTTGTTTTATTTCAGTCGTCTTACAATGTTATACAAGTATAAACAAGATTGGACCACAAGAAATTTTAAAATAAAGCCCTATCTTATGAGAATTTGCTCATGGACATCTGTGACAGATGTATGCACAATGGTGCATACAGTTACAACAACATAGCAGAAAAGCATCAAATAAACAACAGAGAGACAAGACAAGACAAGACAACAAGGCAAGACAAAATTCTTTATTTACGAGGATAATAGATAAGCACGGACGCGCTTTTTTACTTCCAGTCCTCGCCCTGAGTAGGGACTACAAACATGCAGCGAAATGAAATAATGTAAGAAAACAAACAAGCAAACAAAGCGGCCATGCAATCATAATGAAACACAAATGAAAATAGAAGAAAAATGAAAAAACAAACAACAAAATAATAATAATATAATAACAATAATAAACACAAAATGAAAATGAGAATAACAATAATCAAAGAAAGAGTGGAGGTGGGGGGGGGGGGTGGGCTGGGGGAACATGGAAATGTACTACAACGTACAAAAATTAGCATGCATAAAAACAGACAGTAAAATGAATATGACACAGTACGTACATAATTTGGAACATACACATACACGCACGCACGCCCACACACACACACACACACACACACACACACACACACACACACACACACACACACACAGAGAGAGAGAGAGAGAGAGAGAGAGAGAGAGAGAGAGAGAGAGAGAGAGAAAAGAAGAGAAACGAAATTTAAAAACAAATCAAGACCACTGAAGTAGCCTAAAATGGAAGCTGCATGTCAAGGAATGAGGGGGAAAGGACATACCTATTGAGTGAACGTCAGCGTGTGGGAAGCAATTCATGAATGCATATCATCAATTAAAAGAAAAAAAAGCCACTTTGGGAGTGGGGGATTGGAGGATAAGGGGGGCGGGATCATAATTATATTTTCCAAGTTCAGACCTACAACGGGGGACATCTCGTCAGTCTGGAATGTAGGCAGCATGCGCAGTGTACTAGGTTTGTTTATATGATCCCAGCCTCGACTCTGCTCTGGGAACAGCCATGTTGTCCACAGAGCCGAAAAGCACTTTGAAATCATCCACAAACATGTCAGCATGTGCTGTTCAGTTTGTTTGTAATCGACGCCTGCGATCTAAGGAAAAAAAGGAAAGGGGTGGTGGTGGTGGTTGTAAGGGGAGGCGATGAAGGAGGGGTGGGAATTGGGAAGATCACTTTGGGGAGAGGTTATAATTTTAAAATTTCGAAAAGCTTTGATTAATCTGTTCGTTCCCTCCCTTTATTACTTTTTGAGAACATTCATGACAAAACCGTAAATAAAGAATGGAATGAGAATACATTGCTCTAGAAAACCAGCGACAGATTCGTACTGTAATGAGACATAGTCCATTTCTACCTCGCTCTTCTCTCTCGCTCTTGGCTCCCCTAATCTCCTTCTTATTCTCCTAAGTGTTTTATGCAAATACCATCGTGAAGCATTTTAAAGCACTATGATGCATTAAAACACGACAACAATAACAACGAAAATCTAATATCATACCAACGTACACTTGCTTTCTTCTGTTGGTCAACCTCAGCCGATCATGAAGACCACAGAGCCAAGTCATCAATGAATATAGCTCAGCCAGGCTGACCATGGAGTCAGATCAGTCTGTGTAGAGTTCAGCCAGGCTAACCATGGAGTCAGGTCAGTCTGTGTAGAGTTCAGCCAGGCTAACCATAGAGTCAGGTCAGTCTGTGTAGAGTTTAGCCTGGCTAACCATGGAGTCAGTCAGGTCAGTCTGTGTAGAGTTCAGCCTGGCTAACCATGGAGTCAGGTCAGTCTGTGTAGAGTTCAGCCAGGCTAACCATAAAGTCAGTCAAGTCAGTCTGTGTAGAGTTCAGCCAGGCTAACCATGGAGTCAGTCAGGTCAGTCTGTGTAGAGTTCAGCCTGGCTAACCATGTCAGTCAGGTCCGTCTGTGTAGAGTTCAGCCAGGCTAACCATGGAGTCAGGTCAGTCTGTGTGTAGAATTCAGTCAGGCTAACCATGGAGTCAGGTCAGTCTGTGTAGAGTTCAGTCAGGCTAACCATGGAGTCAGGTCAGTCTGTGTAGAGTTCAGCCAGGCTTACCATGGAGTCAGGTCAGCCTGTGTCCATATAGCTCAGGAAGTCTGTGTATATAGCTCAGCCAGCTAACCATGGAATCAACCCAGTCTGTGTCTCTAGCTCAGCCAGCTAACCTAACTATGGAGTCAGATCAGTCTGTGCACATAGCTCTACCAGGCTAACCATGGAGTCAACCAGTCTCTGTCTCTAGTAGCTCAGAAGTCTGTGTACATAGCTAACCATGGAGTCAGGTCAGTCTGTGTAGAGTTCAGCCAGGCTTACCATGGAGTCAGGTCAGTCTGTGTAGAGTTCAGCCAGGCTTACCATGGAGTCAGGTCAGTCTGTGTAGAGTTCAGCCAGGCTTACCATGGAGTCAGGTCAGTCTGTGTAGAGTTCAGCCAGCTTACCATGGAGTCAGGTCAGTCTGTGTAGAGTTCAGTCAGGCTAACCATGGAGTCAGGTCAGTCTGTGTAGAGTTCAGCCAGGCTTACCATGGAGTCAGGTCAGCCTGTGTATATAGCTCAGGAAGTCTGTGTGTACATAGCTCAGCCAGCTAACCATGGAGTCAGATCAGTCTGTGCACATAGCTCTACCAGGCTAACCATGGAGTCATGTCAGTCTGTGTAGAGTTCAGCCAGGCTTACCATGGAGTCAGGTCAGCCTGTGTATATAGCTCAGGAAGTCTGTGTACATAGCTCAGCCAGCTGACCATGGAGTCAGATCAGTCTGTATACAGCTCAGCCAGCCTAACCATGGAGCCAAGTGAATCTGTGTGTATAGGTCAGCCAGCCTAACCATGGAGCCAAGTGAATCTGTGTGTATAGGTCAGCCAGCCTAACCATGGAGCCAAGTGAATCTGTGTGTATAAATCAGCCAGCCAGCTTATAAACATGGAAGCCAATGTGAATCTGTGTGTATAGGTCAGCCAGCCTAACCATGGAGCCAAGTGACTCCTGCAATAGGTCAGCCAGACTAACCATGGAGCCAATGTGAATCTGTGTGTATAGGTCAGCCAGACTAACTATGGAGTCAAACCAGTCCGTAATACATAGCTCTGCCAGGTTATCATCAAGTCAAGTCAGTCGCAAGTGTACACAGCTCAGCCAGGTAAACAGAATCAAGTCAAGTCAGTCTGTGTAGGCCTATATAGCTCAGCCGCATGCTAACCACAAAAATGACAATCGATCAGGAATGACCGCATGCAGACTCCTGCAATAAATGACGAAGGCAACAGCCAGCAGTTATTTAACAGATATTAAGAGACTTATGGGTTATAGAGAAGGCCAACACTGTAAGTTCACAGGGTCATAGCTTTGCTGAAAAGTAAGGGACACATTTTGTTTTTTTTTCATTTTTAAGTAGACTAAATCTATATACAACTGATCTCAACGTTCACTAAGTTTGAAATAACCATCCTCTATAAGTGTTTCTCGAACATTGAATGTTAAACTTCTCTTTAAAACGGGATCAAAACTCATCCACGAGTGGACGGATCTCAACTGTTTGCATTTGTTTACTTTTTGTTTTACCTCTTTTTTGTAGTTTGTCAGATATCGAATGAAGGAAATGTGGAATGCAAAGTGCGGAAATCAAGATGGACATAACGGCATCAAAAAAAAAGAAAAAAAAAGGAAAAGAAAATGCACGCTACTATAAAGGACATCGTACGTTTCTCCAGACAAAGCAAGCTTTAAAACCCACCGACTGAAAGTCCGAAGTCTGGCTTTGCAGTACTTGTTACACATGCATAGAGCTAGTAGTTGTAAAACGCTATACCTTGGTGCAAATCGCGAGGAAGCTTACAGAATCCAACGAATCGTGTGGCCGACAAGTATGTTAATAGGCCTGTATGTGACCAAAAGAGACATGGATTGGTAGGATAAAGTTCAAACAACATAGTGGCTGATCCAGCTTCTTTCAACCCGTATAGTGCACTCTGTCTTCGGTACAAATAAGTCAAATGCTGTCTGTAGTGTAGGGTGGAAAGAGGGCAGTGTGGCTTTTTCAACGCATCCTGCAGAGTAGCCTTTCGTCTCTGCGGGTTAGTCAGGAGGAACAATCGTTATTCTCATCCTCACAAATAGTGAGAAATCCATCGTTTCACTTATAAATCATGGAACGTCACCATTTAGGGTGCAGGGGGGAGTGGGGAGTGGGGCAGGGATGCGGGGTGAGGGGGGGGGGGGGGGGAGAGAGAGGTATGGGCTGTACATAAATAGAAATATTTTTCTTTCTGTAGTCTTGCCCTAAAGACATTTAGCATGTTTGTTGTCGAAGGTGCAGTGGATATTACACACACACACACACACACACACACACACACACACACACACACACACACGCACACACACACACACACACACAACACACACACACACACACACACACACACACACACACACACACACACACACACACACACACACACACACACACACACACACACACACACACACACACACACACACACACACACACACACAACCTAAAAATTAAACAATCTTCGTCGCTGGTATCTATCGGTCGGACTACGTGATTCGCTGAATTACTTCCTTGCAATTTGCGAGTACCTGATAACATCAACATGAATACATCTCCTAGTGGTCGACTGGTCTGTAAACAACATGAATGAACTTGGCAGGACAGCAATTCACTTGTTGAAAGTCTCAAGGGCCATAAAGCTGATCTGAAATCTCTCTCTGTCTCTCTGTACACACACACACACACACACACACACACACACACACACACACACATCTCTCTCTCTCTCTCTCTCTCTCTCTCTCTCTCTCTCTCTCTCTCTATATATATATATATATATATATATATATATATATATATATAAAAAAACAGGATGGTAAAAGGAAGTTTTAAAATCAACAGATCTGTTCGAGCGCTGGCTCTCCTCAGGATGTTTTGGGGTCGCCTACTGCCGGTGTTATATGGCCTAATGTCACTGTTTGCACGTGCGGATTGGCTGCACGTGTTGTTCGGTTTTCAGGTTGTTTACAGTTCAGGGTGCGTTTGCTGACAACGATTTCCATTTGTGCCTGCAGTTGTTTACTATTTCTAGAACTGATTTTAAAACTTCCTTTTACCATCCTATTTTTAATAGATGTTGCTCCCCAAGGGGTTGAGCACTTTAAGAATTTTATTAGGCATTCTAGTTGTATTCTCTATCTCTCTATATATATCTCTATCTATCTATCTATCTATCTATATATATATATATATATATATATATATGATGTATACGGTGTCTTCAGGCATACCTGGTTGTTTCTCTCGCCTTGAGGGTAACAATTTTGACTGCTCTTGCTACTCTTTGAAGAACGTTTTTTAGGTACATAGAGAAAATAATGACTGAACAAAAGTACGAAAAAATCTTCTTGTCAGTGGACGTTACAGTTTCTGGTACAAGAGGAAAAAATGATGGATGAATATCATAAAAAAAAATTGTTGTCTATACTACTCTTAGTTTGATACAATCTGAAAAAATCTGTTTTGTCTATACTTATCAGAGGACTTTACCATTTTTGGTACGACCGGAAAATAAAGGCTATATTTAATTTTTAAAAATCTTTTTGTCATACTAATCACAGGATTTAACCATTTTGGATATACAGGGAAAATTAATGACCGAATATAAGTAGAAAAACCGTTCTTTTTAAGAAGAAGACTACCATTTTGGTACACTAGGAGGAAAGCTAGTGGCTGTACGTCATTCAAGATCTTTTTGTCTATACAAATCAATTACCTATCCGTGTGATGCAGCACACCTTAAGTCTCTGAGCAACTGCAACAGTTACTGTAATGCTCACGCACAAACTCGCAAATGTATAGATATGGCTCTGTGGAGAATGGGTGTGTGTCAGACAAGTGTTTCTGGATTTACTTCTGCTTTAGTTTCGTTGTGTATCATTTGTCTGCATATTTGTGTTGCATTCATTTTCTTACGTCAGTTGTTCCTACTATTGATAATTTTCCTTACGTTGTACGCGTTCTCAGTTGATAGCAGGGTTCAGGATGCACGCGCCAAATTTCCATCATTAATATTATCATTACTGTTATACGGTAAGATGTGCCAGAAAAACGCCATTTAGAAGCGAGGCTTGCTCGAAGCCAGGCGACTTTCACTACCACTCACCCCCCATGCACCATCATTCCCACTAGAAACAAATGGGGGTGCACCACCATTCCCACTAGAAACAAATGGGGGTGCACCACCATTCCCACTGAAACAAATGGGGGTGCACCACCATTCCCACTGAAACAAAATGGGGGTGCACCATCATTCCCACTGAAACAAATGGGGGTGCACCACCATTCCCACTGAAACAAATGGGGTGCACCACCATTCCCACTGAAACATTCCCACTGAAAAACAAATGGGGGTGCACCACCATTCCCACTGAAACAAATGGGGGTGCACCACCATTCCCATTGAAACAAATGGGGGTGCACCACCATTCCCATTGAAACAAATGGGGGTGCACCATTCCATTCCCACTGAAAACAAATGGGGGTGCACCACCATTCCCATTGAAACAAATGGGGGTGCACCACCATTCCCACTGAAACAAACAGCTCCCTGGCCCTCATGGGAAAAGGCTAAGTCATGCAACGAGTGATGAACACACACACACACACACACACACACACAGCGAGATGCCTTTACGTGGAAATTATACCGGCACTCCCCGAACACAAACTGTTGCTAGTGCGACAATACGTGCCGGAGGCGACAATTTGTGCCTTCACGCTTGGCGTAAACTCGCCGGTAACAATACGTGTCATGTAACAGCTAAAGGCAGGAAACACTATCGCCTCACTTGCCTTCAAACAAGATTACTCTCCGCTGTTTTCTTTCCGTCGAGGATCAAAGTGAATTTGTTCAGAAAACATCTCTTATGTTCTACATAAACACCAAGTAAACACACGCGTTGACAAATACATTATTTAAACGAACTCGACAGTACTACTTCACAGAAAAAAACTGTCTTTCGACGGGAGGTTATCCTGTCGTGTTTTGAATAGATGTATCACATTAGAAGTCCATTAGATAACTGCCGTTGGTTGTGTGTTTTCGCACGATGGTGTTTTTGCGTGCGTGTTACACTGAGACGACAATTTGCTAATGTAACCATGCTTACTTGTTTCACACAACGCAACTGTCTTGTTCGCATTGACGGTTTTTGTTCCACATAGAACATCAGGTCATCGACATCACATG
>JADBJO010000763.1:355000-367500 GCA_016801955.1 Conus betulinus | reverse complement strand
TTCATTTGTCATAATTTCTGCTATCCAGCAGTCATCATCACCCTGGAGATGAAAAACAAGTCCTGAAAATTCTTTTTCTTCTACAGACTAAGTGTAGTGATCTTCTGACAGTTCCTTGACTGTTTTATGTCTGTGTGGATGATTGTGACATTTGACGTTGCGACATACTGTTTGTTCGTGGCCTAGTTTGTGACATGAAGACCAAGTTGCTGAACAGAGCTGGACGCTTACCTCATGGATGAAATTCCTTCCCACAGTAGCCGCACTATTTTCTTGCTGTTGTAGAGGAAGAGAGGTGTCCTTTTGTTTGATTTTGATATATTGATAGCAGTATCTCCTCTAATGAAGTGTTGACTTTTTTTTTTCGTTCTTCGATTTGCCTGCTGATTTGTACAGCGAGACCAAGAGTTAAATCAGCTTTGGCTTGGAGTTCGTTAGATAGTGTACTAACAAATACACCAACAACAACTTATCAGTTGTTCTTTTAGCGAACCATATTCAAAATCTTCAACGAGTTTGTACAAGTCTTGAATAAACGATTCAATTGCTTCCCCCGGTGTTTGTGTTCGCTCATTAAACTTAGCCTTCGCGACGATCGTTGGCCTATTTTCCGAGCGCCGAAGTAACCATCGAATTTGGCAACAAATCTATAGAGCTCGATAGTGTTCCCATCGATGTTCATTGTTTTCATGATATCGTCGGCGATGTTACGATGTGTGTATAAAAAGGCACTGACTTGTTAATCTGTTAATTTTTGTGTCAAACTTGCGCCGGTTTTGTAGCGAAGTAACCGTTGTTTTCTTCTAGGCAGTTTGCTGCAGTGCTATCAAATGATTTTGGAGCTGGAAGATTTATTCCTGGATGTCGAACAGCTTCTTCGGTCAATTCTTCCATTTTGCTGCTTTCTGTTAGCTCGAGGTTGGCGGGGTTAGACCGCTGCCACTAGCCTATGTTTTATCCTGTCGTACCAATAGAGAAAGATGTCTCGGCGTTGGCAGACAGTTTACTTTAGCAACCGTTCAAACTCCCATTAGTCCTAGCGCTTCATTTATTCATAACGATTATACTAATAATGTGGGAATTACTTCTGTTGACGTAGTCTGCTATGAGGTAATCCTACACAGTCCAGCCGCTCCTGGTGAAATTTTGATGACTTGGGACAAACCACAACAAAGCTGTAATGATGGTGCAGAAACTGACTCGCAGAGACCCCTGTAATCCCGATTGAACAGCCATGGCACGTTGGACAGTCCTGAACGGGATTACACCCAACAGCGCTAGACCACCATCACAACAAGGCCATGGCAACGAGATGAAGGCTGTCTTGCATAAAAGACAAAATGAAAGATTTAAAAGGAACGATGGAATGAATGTTAATATGCATAAGTCAGGTATTACACAAACCAGGTAGGTTCATCAGTTTTAGCTGGAAATATGGCACAGTTGCGATATATTTGAACAAACAAATAAGAGCACACATTAGCTAGATCTTTCTTCTCTTGATAGGAAACCACACACACACACACACACACACACACACACACACACACACACACACATACACACACACATCCCAATCCATCTTCAACCTGTCAGTTTTACATCAACATTTGTTCGATTGAAGGTAAATGGATTCATACGAACGTTCTAGAGCCTGCATATAGAAGAAGTCCTGAATGAGCGACGTAAAGAACTGAACTGGTTACGTACCTCTATCCTGTTGCCAACGACTGAGGCCTGATAGTTTGTGGAGATCACCGGGCGCCAACATGTCCACCACCGTACTCAATCTGCTGTTGGGAGATAAAAATAATGAGAATTTTAAATGTGAAAGTCAGTGTCGTGTCAACATTTAACTTAACATTGGGCTAAATAAATGTTCGTCAGTCAACGATGCTGGAACACATATTGTTACGTGTGATATTAATGCGCAACTCACCAGCATGGATGCAGACATTTGAACTTTTCATGTCACACGTCAAAAGTCTGCAAATATATATGTGTACGCATGTATATAAGTATGTACGTACGTACGCATGTACGTACATACGTATGTATGTATGCATGTATGTATGTATATTATGTATTTACGCATGCATATCTATATCTATATACGTATAGATAGACAGATAATACATAGAGACATCGATATATAGAGAGGTAGATATTTATGTATGCATGCATGCATATCTTTATCTATATGCATATAGATAGATAGATAGATAGATAGATAGATAGATAGATAGATAGATAGATAGATAGATAGATAGATATGCATACATAGATTCATACATAGACAGATAATTTTTCCCTATGGGTAAAAAATATCAAGTCAGTGTAATCTCTTTTCTTTTTTTAAATTCTGCAATACCTGTTGAGATTGTTTTGTTCTGGTGCGATGCGGTGCGGTGCGGTGCGGTGCGGTGCGGTGCGGTGCGATGTGTGTGTGTGTGTGTGTGTGTGTGTGTGTGTGTGTGTGTGTGTGTGTGTGTGTGTGTGTGATTCCACAAATCAAATCTCTCTCTCTCTCTCTCTCTCTCTCTCTCTCTCTCTCTCTCTCTCTCTCTCTCTCTCTCTCTCACACACACACACACACACACACTCACACTCTCTCTCTCTCTCTCTCTCTCTCTCTCTCTCTCTTACACACTCTCTCTCTCTCTCTCTCTCTCACTCACTCACTCACATTGAAGAATTGTAGTAACACGTAATAAATATTTTCAAAACAGTGTACGTACAGAGAATGCGGTAAACTTACCCATGTTCACGGTAAGAAATTGTTATTACTTGCATCGCTATATCACTCTCACTGACGAAAGGGAACTTAATCAAGCCAGCATGTCAACACCAGAGAGTATATAAACGCCTGAATCACAGTTGCTGTGATGAGTTCCATAGCCAATTCATCGTCTGCGCTTTCGTTTCTCTCACCACGACCACCACCCCCTCTCGCGCGCCCCCTTCCCCTTTTTTTCCGACTTTCTTTTTTGTTTTAATTAATCCACGTACCTCGCCATGAAGGTTAAAGTCTGAAAACAAATGCAAAAAAAAAATATAAACCAAAGGAACACTGACACAGAAGATCCAGAAACGGCTCAGCTTTTCCTACTACGAGTTAACGTGTGTGTGTGTGTGTGTGTGTGTGTGTGTGTGTGTGTGTGTGTGTGTGTGTGTGTGTGTGTGTGTGTGTGTGCGCGTGGGTGCGTGCGCGCGTGCGTGAGTGTGTGCGTGTATGTGTAATATTCTTCGGCTTTTATTTCTGCATACTCTGATTTATTGTTTACATTTGCTAATTTCGGGACAAAGTTTTAAGTTTTTCAAAATATGAACTCCATTTGTTGTGGGAAAATTAAATATTATTATTTGATCTAATGAAAAAAAAAAAAGTAGTTCAACAATCGCTTTAAAAAAGCATCGACTTTCTAACTCTTCTACAGTTGATCTCGAACGGCCCTGTGCAGGTGTATGACTACATCTCAAAGTTCATCGCGGTCAGCCGCAAATCATATGTGTGTGTGTGCGTGCGTGTATGTGTGTGTGTGTGTGTGTGTGTGTGTGTGTGTGTGTGTGTGTGTGTGTGTGTGTGTTTAGCCCCAAAGACATTGGCGTTTCTTGGTATTGCATTTGGCAACTTGTAATTTGAAGAAAAGGTTTGTTATATCTTTCTAACTGATTTTCTACCGCGTTTTAAAATCTCTCAATGTGGATAGACCTTATTCAAAGACTAGCTTACACGTTTACACCAGATGCATAGGCCTGTGCGTGAAACTGAACTGACTAAATACTGCATTCGATATGAGAGAGAGAGAGAGAGAGAGAGAGAGAGAGAGAGAGAGAGAGAGAGAGAGAGAGAGAGTAATTCAGTTAACAGCACATAGTGATCGAGTGAGTATGGGTGCATGAGCAGAAAGGACGTTTGAAAAGAATAATGTAGACTGCAACAAACTGTAAATCGTTTCTGTTATATAAATAGGCTACACAGATTGCAACGAAATTTAATCGTTTCTGTTATAATTACACAGTTTTCAGTACATCATCAAGATTATGGTGTGCCCGACGAAGAAAGGATACGAAAACGACAAAAAGATCGAAAGTAAAACGACTACCAATTATAAGGACATATGGATGATGAAATAAAAAGACGACGAGATACCACTACAACGCCATAAATCACACAACAACAATGATGACACAAAAACTGAGCTACGCTACGGGCACGTGAGCTTAACGTAAATGACGTATAATATTGAATCGACAAGGAGTTGTCCCTTGAAAAGGTCTGTTCGGTCGCATGCGCACACAGGATGAAAAAAAAAATAAAGAAAAAAAATAAAGAAAAAGAAAGAAAGAAACCTGTCGTGCAGGAGAATGAACAAATTAGTCCATTATTCGTTTTCCACGAGCAATGAAGTGTGTGTGTGTGTGTGTGTGTGTGTGTGTGTGTGTGTGTGTGTGCGCGCGCGCGCGCGCGCGCGCGCGCGCGCCTCTGCATAATTGTGTACGTTTCACGTAAACGCACACTCTTATGTTACCATCAGCCTTGTACTTGCGCTAGCCCAGGTTTTTTGTTTTGATTAAGCGCTGGACAATTATTATTATTATTAATATTATTAAAATCATCATCATCATCATCATCATCATCATCATCATCCTCATTATATTGTTATCGTTGTTATTATTATCATTATCAGTAAGCTTAATAGCAGCAAAAGCAGCGGCGGCGGCGGCAGCAGCAGTACTAGCTTGTTTATCGTCATCATCATCATTGTCATTATTATTATCATCATTATCAGTATAAAAATTGTTAAGCATTATATATATAGCCTATATATATATATATATATATATATATATTGAATTATAAACAAAGCTTGCTCTTATGTCTTAGATTGAAGAAATATATATATATATATATATATATATATATATATATATATATATATATATATATATATATATACTAAATGGTTGAAACCCACTCTAATTAAGAATATAAAAATATTTTGACTACGATACGTACTCAAATGCGGCCATAAGCTTTACCTTGTAAAGTAGCATATATCGTTTGTGAATCAACCATGAAAGTTCACTGGATAAACAAACTGATCAATTGTTACTGTAGTGTAGCCAAAGCTGAAGTTACTCAACAACGGTGGATTTAACTCTTCAAAAATTCGCACAAGTGGAACAAAAGAAAACTGGCTTTATACAACAATTGATATCAGCAAAGCTGCTATAACTATTTAAAAATCGTCTAACACTGTAAGCATGGTACACACCAGAGGCAGACTTTCTTGTAGTTCTTGTACGCTCACACACAATCGTCTGACGGGGAAAAAAAAAAAAAAAAAAAAAAAAACCAATCAACACATTAAAAACATCGATCGGAGATACTACGAAGAACTTTTCAGGTTTTGCTTGTTTCAAGCGTCCCACGTTAACTGTCGTCTGCATGGAACTGACAGCGCTTGTATCCGGCCTTGCAAGCACGCCCTGTCGTCACTGTTCGGAAGCACGCAACAATGAACTGACGGCAGGCGCGTTCAAAGTGGCGAGATAAGCCTGAAGGAATCGATAGCACAACTGCATGCCAAGCTGTTCGAAAAGTTCCATATTTCACTGCAAAACACACGGCATACTGACAGATTTATGTCAGCAGGTCAAGATCGCTCGAGAGGGCCGGTTATTCCTTGTTGAATGATTATTTGATTGCTCTTATTTTGGTTTCGTTTTTCTTTCTTTTTCGTTTCTTTTTTTTTTTTTTTTCTTTTCTTTCTTTCTTTTTCTTTTTGTTTAGGTCGTTGTAATTCTCATAACAAAGATGATAACGTTGTGGTAATTCTCATAACAAAGATGATAACGTTGTGTCTGATAGCCCTCGTCATTCTCATACAAAATTGAGAACGTTATGTCAGAGTCTCAAGTCACTCCGCATCCACCCAAGGCTGTAGAATGTTGTCATGTGGTTTTGTTGCCAGGCTTTGAATAGGCAGATTAGCCACCTGCAAAAACAGCTTACATGTCAAGCAAAATTGATTACCAGTTATGCTCTTATCGTATGAACAGATAAGGTCTCTCTCTCTCTCTCTCTCTCTCTCTCTCTGTGTGTGTGTGTGTGTGTGTGTGTGTGTGTGTGTGTGTGAGAGAGAGAGAGAGAGAGAGAGAGAGAGAGAGAGAGAGAGAGAGAGAGCGGACAGGAATTAGTTGTAAATCTCTGTAAAATGTGTAATGGCTATGAAATAACCCATAATGGCACGGATTTCAAAAGCTGTAGGTCTTCTGTTTCTATTGAGTCGAGTTTAACCCCAGTAGGCTTACATCGAACTGCAAATACTTAAAAGTTTATTACCTGCTGAAAATAGTTGTCTTGAAACTATTCATGGTCATAAATTTAAAGAAAATTTTAGCATTTTGAAAAGATCTCTCTCTCTCTCTCTCTCTCTCTCTCTCTCTCTCTCTCTCTCTCTCTCTCTCTCTCTCTCTCTCAGAGAACGTATCTGTGTATTAACACCCTCTTCCTCCCTTTTTTGAGGGGGTGGAATGGGGTGGAGGGGCCGAGAAAGAAGAGAGGGATTGGATGGGTGTGGGAAGATAGGGAATGGCGAGTAGGAAGATAAAAAGAAAAGGTGTGTGTGTGTGTGTGTGCGTGTGCGCGCGCACAGAGGTGTCCTCGAACAAACCTGCTCACATCAATATAACACAAGAGATTGGAAAAAACTTGTAATTCCCTAAGATCAGAAGGGGTCAAAGAGTATTCCACCCCTAAGGCCTGCTGGACAGACTGTACTTGGGCTGAACTCAACATAAGCTTATAGATTCTACGTCCACCTGGGTGGAGGCCTACGCCTTTTTGACTGATCACAGGGATTGTGTAACCTGAAAGGCACAGACTGACACAGTGCTTCTGATTGGTTTATTCTGCAGGGGCGGATCAGTTAGTTTGTAGGGGCGGTGTACTTAGATGTTTATAGTATAAATCGAGAGTGCAAAGTGTCCGAGGTTGCCAAAGAGTTCCCCATCCATCTTCTCTCCCTCCCCCCCCCCCCCCTTCCATACCCCATACTTTGTTCATTATTTACTGCATATGACTCCCAACCCCACTTCAGATCATTGTTCTTGACTTCACGGATTCGATAGAGCTGCTCGATACAAAGTACACACTAATGTCTGTGCTGGATATAGGCCTAAGGCTACTGCCCCATCCAGTGGTCCGGGTCCGTGAGAGTATGCAGAAGAAGACCCGGACGGAGCCGGCTGCCTCACACAATTTCTTTGACACTCGATGTGAAAATGGCGCTCACGAGAAAGCAAAAACTGATATTGTCGTGGTGGTGGAGGTAAAAAAAAAAAAAAAAAAAAAACACTTGACACACAACACGCTGTTTTTTTTTGCACCCGATCACACACTTCTCTTGATATCTTGTCCCAAGCAGCAGTGAGAATATCTCTGTTGGCATGATTATGGTCCTTTGTATGTGTGTGTGTGTGTGTGGGGGGGGGGGGGGGGGGGGGTAGATGAATTATCTTAGCCTCATGGCAGCGATCAGTTTCGCGGCGTCAACATTGGAAAGAAAGACAAATAGTGTAAAAAAAAAAAAAAAAAAAAATCAGAGAAGTTCGGTCCCTTTACCCATACAGAGTACGGTCAGCAGACCGGCAAAATCACGGCTCTCTTCACATGGGTCAGGCCGGGTGCACTATGCACGGCTTTGGCCGTCGCAGTAAGTTGGAATAGAGATGAACCGGAGCATTTTTTTTTTTTTTTTAAAATCCCGGACGAGCGGTGCAAGGCCACAATCCTCAGAAATGGGACAAACTCGCAAGTGGTTCTGATCTTTTAACTAGGCTGTTAGATGCAGTTTTTGTAACTGGTGTCACAAATGTTTATGAGCATCGGTTACTGTTGTTTCAAAACGATGCAGTGATCTATTGGTCTTTATTTGTTTACATTTATTTTTATGTTTATGATATAGGCATGCTCATGTTATTTTGGATCGTGTTGGAGTTTATCTATTTAAATTTCTTTCTTTATATTTGCACTATAAGCACACTCATGCTATTTTGCATCGTGCTGGTGTTTGGTGTTTATTTGTTTACATTTTGTGTGTGTGTGTGTGTGTTTTATAGGCATAGGCCCTACTCATGCTATTTTGCATCTATTTCATTTATAAAATTTCATATTCATATTTACTTATTTGTTGTGTTAATTGTGCTTGTACCATCGTTAATTTGTACTGTTACTGAACTACTTTCAGCTTTGGTAATTCCACCCAATATGCGATATATCACTGTGACGTAGCCTAACTGTTCATTTCTGTAATTTGTTGCTTTTTCTCACAATACTTTATCATATTCATTTCTTACTAGAGCAGCAATACATGTGTGTGTGTTGTGTGTGTGTGTGTGTGTGTGTGTGTGTGTGTGTGTGTGTGTGTTGTTTATTTAGGTTTTTTAGGTCCGAGTGATGAACAGATGTGGCTCCTATTTATTAGTGATGTGTTTTTACTGCATACAGCCAGTGTTCGATGTGTTTCAAACAGAATTTTTCATCATTTTGTTCTTGTCTTTGTTGACTGAGGAGGGAGACGGTCAGTCCGCCGGAAGGAAGGGGAATGGCCGGAAAAGGGGGGGGGGGGGGGGGGGGGGGGGAGGGGGGGGGGGGGGGGGGGGCGGCTGAGTGGGAGGGTGAAAAGATATTATGCAGTTGTGGATGAGAGAGGCGAATGAAAGAGGGACAGTGTGTGTGTATGTGTGTGTGTGTGTGTGTGCGTGCGTGCGTGCGCGATCGCGCGTGCGCGCGTTCGCGCGCGCGTGTGTGAATTATAGTTCATGTACATACTTTCTTATCTTAATCTTAAGTTACTCTGCCAGATCACTTGTATTTCAATCATGCTTCTTATACTGAAGAAGTCAGTTTCTTATCCTAACTTCTCTGTCAGTTCATCTGTATTTCAGTCATGCTCATGCCGAAAAAGCCCATTTCTGTATCTGCGTATAGAAAATAAACCAGTGTGGAATCATCAGTTTGGCGACAGACGGTAATAGGCATTACCACGACAATCTTCATTCTCTTGAGGAAAGAAAAAGAAAGAAAGAAAGAAAGAAAGAAAAAGTAAGATGGATCCCTGAAGATGCAATGAACGTGGCTGCGTGTTTGCCTGTTTGCGGTAATCGAACGCGGCCGATACAATCAAGCCTTCGTCTTATTGAATACACTGTCACCTGACATTCCTCAGTCGCTCGGTTTTCAGTTTCATCAAGGTATCACAGCGTGCGGACTAGTCCATATGCCCTGCGCCACATCTGCTGAGCCACGAGACAACAATGCGCATGGCTTACAGCGAGATTCCGAAATAAATAAACAGCGAAAATGAACCGATTTGACATGAGGGTCTCATGGACAAGATGTAGCAAATGCCTGACCTACATGATGACCCAGCGTGCAGGTCAGCTTTTTTTTTTTTTTTTTTTTAAATATAAATCTTGCTGACGTTGCTTGCGATTCTACATCACTTGTGTATGAGCATTAAGTGCCTGTGTATGAGTTTGCTTGTGCATGTGGACGTGCGCGCGTATGTATGTAGGCCAATGAGCATGTAGCACACACACACACACACACACGCACGCACGCACGCAGCACGCAGATAGATAGATAGATAGATAGATAGATGTAGAAATAATCTAGAGGCCTATACGATCTATGACCTTATGCCAGCTGTTTGGATTGATGTAAACACTGCTGGAACAGACGAAAGCTGAACAGCAAAGACTCCATAAATAATGTCCAGAACTGTTGCTTTGACCTTTGCTCTAAGTGATAACTATGTCAGCAACAATCGACCCTGCGCTTTCTTTTCTTTTTAAAGACTTGTCAAAAGTCAAGGCCACAAGAAAGGCGGGGGTCGGTGGGGGGGGGTGGTTGTGTAAGGGAGATAGGGGCGGGGTGTGGGTGGGGGCGGGAGGGGAAGGGCAGAGGGAGCTAGGGGGTTCAGAGGGTGGATGGGACAGGGCTTCTGACAGCTTCAGCTTGCACAAAAGGATTTAGGCTCCGTCACAAACAGGTAGAATTGGCCTTGCATCTCGTGATGAATGTTCGGATCAATGAGCTGAAAAAAAAATGTTAGACATTTCAGAAAATGTGCTCACGTTACATTAATTTATCAGATGACGTAAGCTGAAGCGACGGGAGCGTGTAATATTCTAGGATTTTCTTGGAAGTTGTAGAACCTCTCTGAAAGTGCAAGAACCTTCCAGAATGTTCCAAACGTTGTAACTGGCTACACAGCGTTATGGCTCTCGAACTTTCTAGAATGTTCCAGTCATTCTGGTAGGTTTTTGTGCTTCATCATGATTCTGTAACTTTCGATTTCATTAACTGTATAGATTCAGTGTTATGGATGTTTGAGAGAGAGAGAGAGAGAGAGAGAGAGAGAGAGAGAGAGAGAGAGAGAGAGAGAGGGAGGGGGGGGAAGGGGGGGGGAGAGACAGACAGACAGACAGACAGACAGACAGATTGATTGATTGATTGAAAGTCTTTAATCCCAGAGATACAAGATAAGCAAGAAGATGTTTTTTTACATCTGGTCTTCGTCTCAGTTCAGGGACTAAAGATAACAGAACACTATTACACAATATACAACTAATCATAACAAGAACAGTGAAGATTCATGTTAGTATTGAGAAGGAGAAGAAGAAGAGAAAGAAGAAGAAGAAGAAGAAGAAGAAGAAAGAATAAGAAGAAGAAGAAGAGAGAAGAAGAAGACGAAGAAGAATAAGACGAAGAAGAAGAAGAAGAAGAAGGAGGAGGAGGAGGAGGAGGAGGAGGAGGAGAGAGAGGAGGAGGGAGGAGAGAGAGAGAGAGAGAGAGAGAGAGAGAGAGAGAGAGGAGAGAGAGAGAGAGAGAGAGAGAGAGAGAGAGAGATCTTTAAATTATTATGGAAATAAATGGGCAAGTCTCTATTTTGGGACCGTTTGTAATGATCATATGAAGATTGAATTGTGAATCTTTCGCTGGGAGCATACACTTCACGTTTGTTCCAAGAATCGGTCTTTCCTCTATGGTACCGAGACTCAACGAGAAATGATAAGCAAATCAGTCTTTGTCATTTATCATTGCTAGCGTTCCACGTCCACGAAAGTAACCTTGAAAGAACCGATATCTTTCTTCATCGTAATGAAACACTTCTCGAATGTTGTTAGAAAGAAACCGTCTCGTTGTCATTAGAACCTAGAACGTATCGCGTTGAAGGCTGAAATCGTAACAGGTCACGGTTGGTCGCATCTCCATGGCAACAAGTATTGGTAACCTTTCGTGCGTATGACTGACCCCAGGAAGACTGAGACTGGCACAGCAGCTCGGACGATGGCACCACCGATCAATGGTTACAGACCAACTGACGTAGGCTGCCGGACCGGCCCTGCGGGCGGCGAGAGTCATCACAGGGGGGAGCGCTTCAATACCTTTGATTGCCGCACTGAATCTAGATAATAACGTCAGTGTAGGACTTCACTGACGGTGAAAATCAATCCGCGCGATTACTTGACGCTTCACAGTCATTCATTGTTAATGTCAATGACTCTCTGGAGATGCTTTCGACTCGCTCATCATGTTTCAGTGGGTCTGCGCTGACAGACGTGGGGTGGCGGTTTCTGTTTTGATCTGGCGTGTGTGGGAATATTGTTATCTATCTTTGATCTGTGCGATTCTTCTACAGAACTATAGTTTGGGACAGTGCCAGATCAGTGGTTGTGGATACTGGCTTGTATCCTGTCCAGTTTTTACTTAGATGGGCTGGAACTGACTGACGGAGAACAACAACAACACCACTACCCCACAAAACAACAACAACAACAACAACAACAACAACAACACACACACACACACACACACACACACACACACACACACACACACACGGAGCGAGGGGGGGGGGGGGAGGGGTAGAAGCCTATTGTACTCGCAGTCGTAATCGCTGCCACAACACGCGTAGGTGTACTCATGAACAGACATGTAGCCTTCCGGAGAACTTCAGGGATGGGACAAGCTGCTTTCTGACCTTTAATGCAAGAGAAGGGTCGCCCATTCCCATGAGAGAGAGAGAGAGAGAGAGAGAGAGAGAGAGAGAGAGAGAGGGCTGGAGCGAAAAATGTCAATATAAAATGTCAGCGAGTGTTTAGTTCGATTGTTTGAGGGTTATGCCGCGGGGACTCCGGTTTTTACCCCAGGGACCGTAGTAGGGGAGGGTGAGGGAAAGGGGGAGCGGTCAATACAAATTCCACTGCGTATCAAAATGTTTCGGGCAACCGTGGATTGGTGTTCATAAGGAAAATTTCATACCGGTTCTCAACTGACACAAAACCTTTTGCCAAAGAAATCGAAAACTGCTCATGCTTAAGTCCAGCACGCTTGGGGAATGAAGTGTGGGAGGTGGGGGTCTTGTCGTGCCGTTCCCAGTTGCACGTTTTCAAAAGGAGAAAAACACAGACTTTTCCCTCCACAA